>VOSG01000089.1:0-83305 GCA_009761265.1 Halicephalobus sp. NKZ332
CTAACCTCCACCTTTATGCACTAAAAAGATTGGTTTCCAGAAGTTCCTGGAAGCAACCTAAATTTTGCCGAAAAAAAATTGTCAAATTTCAACGCTTCAACCTAATAATTATCTATACTGATAATTCTCCAAAACAATATTTTAATTTTCCCCAATTACCAAAATGTAACTTTAACTACAAAGACAGAAATAAAAAGTAAGCGCATCTCTAATAATGGCACATCCAAATAAGTCGATTGGAAAATAGTGGCGCAGTGCCTTTATTAGAGCAAATACGGTATTTTATAGGACAAACGCCTCAGAAAAAAAAGAAAGAATATGAAAAAGTAAGATATAAAATGCCTCAGAAATTAGTTTTCGTGGATTTCCCTCCTTTAAATCTATTGATTAAAAAAAATAGACATCATGTTCTGCAAAGATTAATGAAAAGGACAAATATTACGTGTTGTTACTTGGTCTCGGGGCGAACGCCTCGAGACCAGGAGGGCGAGTAGAGCGTGGCTCTACGCCCGTTTTGGGGTCCCATTAAATGAGATTGATATGTTGTTGGTTGGGAGCAAGAATAAAGAGTTAAGTCAGAACAATTGGCGCAGTCTAGGAACCTGTCAACAAGTGCAAGGATGGACGAGACGGTACTGAAGCGGATATTGGAAGCTCATCAAGCCCAATTTATTTCTCTCGCGGAGCAGTTAGTAGCGAAGATCAACGCGTCGCCCACTCCTGCACCCGTACCTACCCCTGCTCCAACTCCAGCACAGAATGTCAGGGAAGGAGCAAGCGGACTCCTGACCCAACAAATCGGAAGATTTCATCACGATCCCTTCGGCCGTGAGAGGCGTGTTTCGCAACTGGTGAGGCGGGACACGGTTAAGCAATCAAGACGAGAGGAAATTTAGATGATGCGGATCAAAGAACCTTGTTCCAGAAACGAACCGAAGCTCTGGGATATATCGCTCTGGACTCACTTTCTTTCGATGAGATTGCGGAAACAGTGAACAAGAAGGGTGATGCTTTCGAATTTAAATCCTTGACTGAAGATTCGTTCAAAATCTTGTTGCTGACTCTAGCTCTAAAAAGTCCTCAGCACAGAACCTTGAGAGCAATCGTCTTCAGAACGAGAGGAGAGAAGCCGGAAGCGACCTTCACGGAAGTGTGGAGAGCATACAAGAATCAAGTCTTGCATGCTAGTGATATCAACTGCACGGAAAGTATCTTCGTGCCAGGATCAGCGGAAGCAGTGCAAGCAGTGCATTCAGAGGTGAAGGTACCTCACAGCCTTTCCGCAAGGAAGGTAAGTCTTTTAAAAATACTAATTTCAGGAAGAAGAAAACACAGCCGGAGTCCGGCAGTGTTCAGAGAAGCTGTGGAGGATGTAATTCCCCACATCATCAGCGCCACGAGTGTCATTTCATATCAGCTAAATGTCACGCTTGCGGAAAGACAGGCCACATAGCAGCGGCCTGCAGATCCTCAAAGAAGACTCCCGCAGTCAACACAGTGCTAATCAATCACTTGGAGAGCAACAGAGGATCTCGACGGTATGCTACTGTTCTTATTTTTAAAAAACCTTTAGAACTCCAACTCGATGGTGGAGCCGACTCCACAGTCATTGGAATCAACCAATGGATCCAACTGGGACGCCCGAAGCTGCAAACCCCGAAGAAACGGATCGTCGGAGTCGACAAGCGGCCTCTCAGCGTGAGAGATATTTTTGAAGCAGAAATTCAATGGAAATCGAAGGAAACGAAGGCTAAAATCATAGTCCTCAACCAGCCAGATGTAACTCTGCTAAGAAGCAAGGAACTCGACGCCTTGAAGATGGTCATATATGACGAAGGAATCAACAACGTGGAACTAGCTAACCACAAGTCTAATCTGGACTTAGGTTTGTAAGATAAGTTTAAATTGCTCTTTTCAGATGCTTTAGGTAAGTGCAATAAGGTGGAAGCCCGTATGCAAAAGGAAGAGGGTTGATCCACTGCTGAGGGATCAGAAAAACGAGGCAAGGAACCTATGGACGAAGAATTAACGAGAATCACTCATGCTACCGCATCCGGGGGAAACCGATGCGTCATCATCGGGGCTCTAGGGTACTGGCGAAAAGAGAGCTACTGGCCAAAAAACCAAGTACTTAATGACGAAAACGAGGATCCGATCGGCAAAATGGAACGTGAAAACCGGCTACCGGATCGGACAAAAGGAAACTGTAGAGGTCAGACAGAGATTACAAGGCTTTATTAGTTGGCAGACAAGTACAATAACAATAACAGGAGTTTGTTCAGATAATCTAGAGTAGAGAATAGATCATCCTAATATCTGGCTGGGCTATTTATACCCGGCAGCCCAATCTCTAGAAAAGTCTAGAGTTTTACCTAGTTTTCGCTCTAAGATCCTAACGGCCAGTCAGGCTTCAGCAACTTATATATGCACCATCAGTATTTACTACTTGCCGTCATTTATCGGGTAGAGCCTTAATTCCCCTCACGTAAAACTCCGGTTGCTTTGATGCAAAAAAGTTTGAGATCTCGTTTTCGAGGTATTCTTGATTATCGAATTTTTTGTCTCGCAAATGATCACTTAAAGCCAAAAACAAATGATAGTCCGAAGGAGCTAAATCTGGCGAATACGGTGGATGCACTAATACTTGCCATCCTAAATCGAAAAGTTTGATGCGCGTGGATTTGGCAACAAGATCGCGAAGTCGGTTCTCATCCACTTCCATCGGTCGTCCAACACGGGGTTTGTCTTCAAGTTCATAGTCGCCTTCTTTGAATTTACGGAACTAAGCTTTCACAGTATGGTAAGAGAGTACATCATTGCCTAACACACTGCATATGTTCCGGAGCGCATCAGTCGCTGTGTGCTTCTGGAGAGATTCGTAAAGCATCAGGGTCCGAAGTTGCCTCTTGTCCAGACCAATTTTCTTATCCATGCTGAGACTTCTAATGAATTAGAGCGCAGTGATATAACAACCAAGGCGACCCCTACATATATACCCACAAAGGAATATTCTGGAAAGTTCCAGAAAAATCCAGAGAATTTTTTAAAAAATGGCCAGAAACTTATGCAGCGACCTAATAAGATTTAGTTAACAATAAAAAAGAAGAATAATGTCTTAAATTCGCTTGATAATAATGAAGGGATTTTTGAACAATATTTGGAAATTCCAGAATTAATAGTTTTAGGAACTTACCCAAGATTGGTTCTACAGCGTACTTCTATGAACAGAAAAAATTACAAGTCCTTGGAAATTGAACAATCCTCGATATCCATGAATATCAGCTGGATTCACAGTATCGAATACAGAAATTAGATGCTTCATCTGTTTTGTCATGGACTTGTCATTTTTGTTATGGATTACACACTGAATTTATGATACCGTACAAATTCGCCTCATTTATGAGAAATTCAAAAGAGTAAGTATGAATAAAGTGACGCTTTCCCAATAAATATCAGCATTGAAATAAATGAAATAATACAGTAGCCCCGTCAAAATTAGTTTCCATAAAGTTGAAATACTACGACACTGAAGTAACATCAATAAAATAATATAAATTGTGTTGAACAATATGATTCAGTCATAATATCTCAAGTCAATCCAAGTTTATCTAAACAGATATTATCATCGTAAGAGAAATGCAAGAGGATTTCATTGTCTAACAGAATGATTACGTGATTTAAACTCAGCCTTTTTATTAGTCAGGCAAATTCCACTAAAAGATGCATAGGCGGAGTTATTACACTGCTTTTCTACTTTATTTTAGAAGTCAATATCTTTAAGCTCAACAATATCTCACCATCTTTTGTAAAAATTATACTGATGTGATACATGCTCTTTTGTGGGAAAAAGTAGTCAATTGTATCATTTATTTTACTTCAAGTGTTTTCAAGTACTCTCAGGATAGAGTAAGAATCTTCGGCACTTCTTACAGTAATAGATACTCTTCTGTCCCCTCTTTCTGAAGTATAGCAGAGTTTGCTGATTCCAGGAAGAGGCAGAGCCAATGTAATCCTGTCAAATCAGAGTGATAAATGGCTTCCCCTCACTCTCAACGGTGTGTGTAATCAACGTGATATTTAAAGGACGAACTCTGGCTTTTAAAAATACGATTTCAAAATAGCAATACAAATCCACAACACTTTGAGTATTACAACTTGGGAAACTTAAAAAGTAAAATACAAACTTCGATGTTTTATTTATTATCTTGTCAAAACACCTGTCATTTTCTTCAAGTTTTTACTATACACTGTGGAATTCGATGAGAATTCAAAACCCGTTGTCAATTTTTTCAACAGAGTCAGAAGTGCCAAATCAAATATCACTTTTCCAATATTATGCTCTTTTTCTTATTTTTGACATTTTAGTAATTATTTAAAATGAATTTGATAATTTCCAAGTTTGTATGTAACTATTGCATTTCCCTTATCATATTGAAGTACTTCGTATCGAACTTCCAGTAACCATATTTCCAACACAATCAAGCATAAATAAACACATCAATAATCTTATTCCTTGAGATTTAATGTTATTCTTTAGATTTACTTGTTATTGTATAATTATCTTGGTAATTATCATATTTATGCAGGATTATTGGAGCAATCAGAAATTTTCAGATTAATAGAAGCTGGCAATGAGAAATATAATTTGATCAAGGTCAATACACAAATCAGAAAGTTCCATATATGAAGTAATCGAGAATAATATTAGAACGCTGCCACATCTATTAAATTATTCACAAGTAGTATTTAAAACGAACAAATGGGTTCTGTATTTTTAAAGGGGCAATCTGTGACTGATGACAAATGCACAACTACAAAATACCTTGTACTCTGAGGAAGAAATATAAAGAAGCTCGTAATTACCAACAAGACATCAAATATGAAAAGAATATCATCAAAAAAGTACTATTTGTTTGATGCTCTTGGCTCATATTAGAGTTGGATCTATGGTTCACGACACGACGCGTTCCTTTCCCAAAACGAAAATCCCTAGCTTATAGTAAAACCCGCGTTTTTTGCTTCTTTTTATCTCTTGTTTTTCTGTCGGATCTTCATAATTGTCCTCGATTCTAATGAAATCCAGTTTTATATGAAACCAACTCCCAGAGTGCCGTTCGATCTAGAGAGGTCTCGGCGCGAAGAATTTTTTCACTGTAACGAGAGACAAAGCCCGCGTTTTCTGTCTGAGTTTTAATCATCACGTTCCGCGCCAGACTTACCTGATTTCACAGGTTTTGTTCAAGTCCAATTTCATCCCGAATAAATTCTCGAGGTAATACGCCATCCAATGACTCCTGGCGCGAAAGATCTCCTCACTGTAATGAAAGAGCCCGCGTTTTTTTGCAATTTCGTTATCACCTTTTTCTGTCGAGTTTTTTAAATTCTCCCGGGCTTGATTCCAGTTCACTCAATTCCAGATTATCCCATCTCTCTTGGTATCTGCAAGGCTGGCTGTAATTCGACATGGCAGAGCTTGTTCAATTTCTAGAAAGAACGATCTCCGGAAGTAAGTCTTTTCTTATATCCACCTCCTAATCGCTCATTTAGGTCCGACTGATCAGCAAGCGGCCCTACAATTCCTTCAACAAGCAGCACAGAGCAATTACGTGAGTTGCTAGCGCAGTTTCATATATGAACTATTTTTTCAGCCCGAATTCATCCGACAGCTCTCTATTGTTCTAGCTTCCAATGAAGTCACGCCGTTCGTGAGACAAGCCGCTGGTCTTCAGTTGAAGAATTTACTGGTCGCCAAGGATGCTGAAACTGCTCAGGCAAATCAGCAAAGGTGGGTCGATTGATTTCCGAGTGTTCACAACGGGATCTCATTGATTCTCATTCTCCTCGATTTTCAGGTGGACACAATGTCCTAGTGATGTTCGTGACGCTGTCAAGCAGAATGTCATTAGAACTCTGGGTACTGAAACTGTTAGACCGTCGATTGCAGCTCAATGTATCAATGCCATCGCCGGCATCGAGTTGCCGTATGGTCAATTCCCTGAGGTGATTGATATTTTGAAGAACAATGTCACAGCGCCCAATAACCCCGAGAAATTGGTTGAGTCTTCTCTCGAAGCTTTGGGTTACATCTGTCAGGACGTGGCCCCAGCTATGATTGAAGCTAAGGCAAATGATATTCTGACGGCGATTGTCAGTGGCATGAGAGGCGATCAACCTTCGATTTCCATTAAGCAGGCAGCGACAGAAGCCATGCTGAACGCCTTGGAACTTACGAAACACAACTTCAGCAATGCCAACGAAAGGAACGTCATCATGCAGGTGGTCTGTGAAACGACCCAAGCGACAGATCGAAGGGTTCGGGTGATTGCTCTGCAGTGTCTGGTGAAAATCGTGTCGTTGTATTACCAGTACATGGATACTTACATGAAGGAAGCTCTCTTTGCCGTAAGTTTTTGGTTGCTGACTGCTCTTCATGTTTCTTTCAGATTACGGTGGATGCGATGAAGAATACAGAGAATGAAGTCGCTCTCCAAGGTATTGAGTTTTGGTCCAACGTTTGTGAGGAAGAACTCGCGCTTGGAATCCAAGAACAAGACGCTAAGGAACAGGGCAAAGCTCCACCAGTTGTTAGTCGTTATTATGCCAAAGGAGCAGTGTCTCATATTTTGCCCATTCTCTTAAAAACGCTCGCTACGCAAGAGGAAAGTGATGACGATGATGAGTGGGTACCTGCGAAGGCCGCTGGTGTTTGTATTATGCTGCTAGCTCAATGTACTGGAGACGATATTGTGCCATTGATATTGCCATTTGTTGAAGAGCATTTCGCCAATACCGACTGGCACTATAGAGAAGCAGCTATCATGGCATTCGGTTCGATTTTGGATGGCCCGTCGCAAGAGGTTTTGGACCATCTCGTGAACAGTGCTTTAGTGCCGTTGATCAACACACTGAACGATCCTCATGTAAGAACTTTGCTTTAATCTTGGAGTTTAACTTTCGCTTTCAGCTTTGTGTCAGAGATACTTCGGCATGGGCGATTGGGCGTGTTTGTGACACCTGTGAGAACCTCGTTACCAGACCTGAAGTCCTCCAAGGCCTTGTTCCGGCCCTATTTAATGCTCTCTCTCAAGAACCACGTGTTGCGTTCAATGCTTGTTGGGCTCTCTCGAGTTTGGTCAAGGCTGCTTACCAAATTGCGAAGGACCAGGGGACGGATGAGTCTGGTGAACCGGACACCTATCTTCTGACTCCGGTGTTCAGTGAGATGGTCAGAAGATTGATCGAGACGACGGATAGACCAGATGCGAATGAGAAGAACCTTCGTATATCTGGTTACGAGGCACTTATGGAACTGATTAAGAATAGTCCGAAGGATTGCTACCGGTTTGTCCAGCAGACTACTGTTGACGTGCTTCACAGACTGGAGAGATTGCTCAACATCGAGAACCAACTCGTCTCCTCTTCTGACCGCTCTCAACTACGTGACTTGCAGTCCTTGCTTTGTGCGACGTTGCAAAGTGTTCTCAGGAAAATGCACAAGGAGGACGCTGCCGTTATTGCTGACCCGGTGATGAATGCCTTGATGCACATAATGAGTCGTTGTACAACTGGCAAGGATGCTGGTGGTGTTATGGAGGATGCTTTGATGGCCGTTTCGACTTTGATTGAAGTTATGGGTGAAGGGTTCGGGAAATATATGGAGCAGTTTAAGCCGTATCTTGTTAGTGCCTTAAGAGCACATGAAGAACACCTTGTTTGTCAAGCCGCTATCGGGGTCGTGTCAGATCTTTGTCACGCTTTTGAGGCGAAGATTGCTCCGCTGATGGATGAATTTGTCCAGTTGTTGTTGGAGATTCTGCAAGACGCGAATGTCAAGCACGCTGTTAAGCCTAACGCTTTGGGCTGCTTCAGTGACATTGCTATAGCCCTGGGTCCGGATTACTTCCGTTATTTGGAGATTACGGTGAAGTATTTGATGAACGCTGTGACTGCTGCTCAAATCACAGACGAAGTGAGTTGGTTTCTTTGGGACGTTTCTAACAATGTTTTTTAGGAAGATTATGAGCAGGTTGATTACGTGGAATCGCTACGTGAGAATTGCATCTCGGGATTCACTGGAATCGTGCAAGCGATGAAGAACACTCCGGAAGGAATGCGACAATTGCACCCGTATATTCCTCAGATGGTTCAACTAATTACAATGATCGCGCAAAGTGGCAATTTGTCTGGTGAGACGCTCCAGGGATCGACGTGTGGTCTGATCGGCGACTTGGTGGGAGTTCTCGGAAAGGACATTCTGCCGCTCCTGGATACTGAGCCAATCAACAACCTGTTGCAAAGATGCAGACGCAGTAAGAACGCGAAGGCTAGATCCTTGGGCAGCTGGGCTTCTGGTGAATTGAGACATCTCAAACGACAAGCAAATGTGAACTGAATTTGTAGATCGTCTATAATTATTTTGATTCGTTTGTATTATGGACTTGGTGGTTTTACAAGTCTTGTTGATGTCTAGCCTCCATTAGTGTGAGTTATTACGTGTGTGTCTTCTGCAGTCCTGGCCTAAAAGCCTCTGTTTCATTATCGTTATTCGTCTCAAGAAGATCTTTCTGGAAAAACTGGCTCTTACAAATACGTGTCTGTTGTTTGATAATTGTTATATTATTCTTTGCTCATTTTTTTGCAATTTTCGGAATCCCGTAATTTTCGGTTTTGCCTTCTAAAAATTTATCTCATTGCCGATCCCCTCCCAGTGAATGTGCTGAAATCTGCGTGTATGAATTTTTATATAAAGGTTGTTTGAGAAATTTGACTAAGGTTCATGGCCGGACGGGGAGGAAAAGAAGGATCAACACTTGGGGAAGGGAAGGGGAGAAGGAGGATCAACACCTATGGAAGGGAAGGGAATGGCGTCCTCAGCGGGCGACTTGTTGCGTAATAGAGGTCAACGGCAGGAGCAAATTTTTTGGGGAATGAACGGGTCAAATTGAGACATCAAAGATGAGGAGGAAAAACGGGTTGGTAGTTGGAAATCGGTCTGGAATACAGATGTGGACTTTGTAATGTGATTGTCGGGTTTTCGTGATGAGACGGTGTTTTCAAAGTTGAGATCACAGGGGTTGCTGGAGGATTTTCTCGACACGAATTTCTGGAGGTGGAGATTCTGACGAGTTTTGTAATTTGCACCTACCGAGAGATCAGATAACTTTCTGGACGACGAAAATCCCCATTACGGTAATCCTCACAAGACCATGATCCGATATTTTATCCTTTTTTGCTTTTTGATCTTGATTCTTTTGGATTTTGGACCAGAAGATAAGATAAGGAGAATCTCGAGGGGAGACTAGCCGCCATTTCCTAAGTTTGGGCAACTTTGTCTCGTTTTTCGGGTATGTCGATATCTTTTTGAGATTTGTGAACTTGTTTTTTAGGGTATGTCAATGCCCCCTGTTTAGAGATATGTGAACTTTTTTTAGAGTGTGTCGATATCTCCTTGTTTAGAGATATGGGCTTCTTTCGAAACACCAATGTTCAGAGACGAAGTTCTCTTCAGACTATGTGGACACCTTGCTTCGGCATCATTCTCATTAGGAACACCTACGTCTCTTTGTTTCGTGATATATGAACTTCTTTTTAGGGACCATTGATATCTCTAACTCTAAAGCCGTATGGCTCGCCTTTTAGAGCAGTCGATGTGCCCTTGTTCCGAGACCTGCAGCTTTCTTATTTTAGGAATGTCGGTGTCTTTTGAGGACTCCCTGGGAGGCTCTGGGTTGACCTGAGTCGTCCTCCAAGGTACCTCGGCCGGTCAGAGGCTTCGTTTGTCCGTTCGAGAGATTGCGGATTGTTTTCGATTTTTGTGCCATTCTTTGTTTTTGATGAGAGCAAGAGGTCATCTGGCCGAGTGTTAAATTCATCGGGGTCGATCGGGCGCGGGGAGGGCGGCGACGCAACAAGGAAAAATGAGGTAACATTGCTTTCGATCCAAATGTTCGTGTTTATCTCCTTTCTTGGAGAGCTGGGTTTCTCGATTCTAATTACAATATATCAATTCCTTCTCTCGACGTTCGATTTCCTTGAGCCTTGATCAAGTTTATGTTGATCTTTGCTTCTTTCGAAATCGAAACTCGGTGGCGACATATTGGTCCTCGTCCTCAAGTTAGATTTCCTCCGACCCGAGTTATGATATATCAATCTCCTCGTTCCGATCTCATTGGATTTTAATCAATACATTAATCTAATGTCCTCGAGTGCGGAGTTCACCAAGAGTTGGACGTGACACATGAATCCGTTGAAGCCAGTTGTATTGGACTTATATTGAACTTGCATTGCATTTATATTGTACTATGTTAACCCCCTCCACCTTGTGGAGTTCGTTCCATTAAACCCCGGTTGTAGTCAGTTTTTTCCTTTTCCTCTCTTCGAGGTGGACTTCATTGCGGTTCAGTTGTAGTGTTGATTCCCGTCCCCCTTTGAATTTGAGTTTTTGTTTATCTTTGTTAGTACAGTTCGGAGTCCGTACCAAAGACCAAGAATTCTGGGAACAAATGTTTTCAACAATGGTTTTTTGGAATCCCATGACAGCGTGATTGTGAACTACCGAAGGTTCTGCGAGTTCGTGTTGAGATCGTTTGTAGAGATTTATTTGGTATAATTTAAACGCAATATGTGTGTTTCAGGTACAAGTTCGATTACGGGTGGAATGGAGTCTTCCGAGGGTTCCAGTGGCCTTGTGCGGCCTCAACCCGTTCCTTTCGACGCCGCCGCTTTCCTCGCTGCCGCTGCCTCCGCCTCCGGGCCTGTCCAGAATCCTCAGGGATTGAATCCTATGGCTTTCCTTCAGCAGCTTTTCCAGAACCCACTACAGTATCCAATGGGACAACCTCCTCCGACGCCGAATCCTTATTTCCCAATTCTGCCTCCCGGATTGACGAACTCTGCCTTCCGACCCCCGAAGTACTTCAACGACCCCAACGGAGTCATCGCGAACTACAAGCAGCCGAATATTCCTCTGTTGGTTCCTCAAGAAGACCGTGACTCAGGAAACGAGACGAGTTCCCTGTCTCCGAGCCACACTCCATTGTCGACTTCTCCCACTCATTCCTTCCCTTCTCGGTTCGTTTTTACCCTTGTCATTTCCACCACTTGTAATATTTCAAGATTGATTCCGAAAGCAGTTCGGAGAATGTTCATAAGTTTTAATGTTTTCTTCCAGATCGAATTCCTTCTCTGTGAACCAACTGGTGAAAGAAGAAGTGGGAGCTCCTCCAGCAGCAGCGAATCCGATAGAGAAGATAAAAGAAGAGGTGAGCAAAGCAACGAATTCTTTCTTGTCTCCCATGGCGACTCCCAAGGCCCAGAACAACCAGAACCCCCACACACCTCAGACGCCCCAGACACCTCAGTTCCTCAACTCGATGATGTACGGCATGTCCCCGAATCCCTTCATGAACCCCTTCTCCACCGGACCGTTGCAGATTCCCCCGATGATGTTCAACCCTGAGCTGGCGGCCGCTCTCGCATCCATGAACAAGGCCGAGCTCTGCGTCATCTGCGGGGACAAGTCCTCCGGGTTCCACTATCAGGCACTTTCTTGCGAAGGGTGCAAGGTCAGTTTATTACAAATTCAAAAATTCATTCATGTACTTGGTGCGGTGGTTTTCGTGAGCGGGAGAAGCGAGGGAATGTTGATCCTCTCTTGGCAAATGAGTTCGCAGTCCTTTGTCGAAAGTCTAGATATGCGAGACGGAGGGACAAGGGTTTTTTCGGCAAAAATGATTTGATTGTTTTCGGGTCGAGCAGAAGGAAGGACAGTTGCATAATTGCCGACCGATTGCGTTTCACCCTTTGGCGACCTGTTGCGCAATTCCGTCGGGGGGATTACTGTAGTGACCCGGAGTTGTCAACATAAAAAGACACATCTGTTAGCACTTCGCGTTACCTTAAAAAGCGAGGATTTATTTTCCGATTTCAGGGGTTCTTCCGTCGAACGATTCAGAGAAATATCAGCTACACTTGCCACAAGCAGAACAAGTGCCCCATAGACAGGGTGAACAGAAACAGGTGTCAGGCTTGCAGGTTCCAGAAATGCCTAGACATGGGGATGAGCAGGGAGACGGTGAGGAGCGACAGGGGTCCGAGGAAGAGGAAGCTCAGCAATGACGATGACATCGAGTCCGTCAGAATGTGCGTCAACGTCACTTCCACGGTCTCGAGCTCGTTCCAGCAGCACTTCGGGTCGTTCAGGATGTGTCTAGCCGGGGATTCCGTGGCGGAAGTGCTGAAGATTTCTGCGGTCGACGAGTTGAGGAATGTAGTGAAAAAGTTTTTGGGCACTTTGCCAACGACCGGAGAACTGACGGAAGCGGACAAGACTGCTCTGGCGAATTACGGCATGAGAGCGTTCACGGTAAGTATATTTTAATGCGAAGGATATTTCTCGGTTTGCAACAGAAATTATGTACTTGTTTCAGGCTCTTGTTTGTGCAATGTTCCAACAAGCGAAACCGTCGCTATCAGAACAGCCGCTTTTCAAGCTCTTTTCACAGACCCCCAAAGACCTGGAAGTGCTTTCGAATTTCGACTTCAAAGAGATCACTGATGACGAGATCTCTATCATGTGTGCAAGTGCCCTTGTCCAGCCGTCGACCTTCGGACTCGGGAACCACCAGACTGTGGACTCCTTCAGCGGGCAGTTGGCGACCTGTCTCCACTACAAGCTCTCCACGAGACTCGGAGTCAACTGCACCTCAACCCTCGTTGCTTTCTGTGGACACCTCCAGAAGTTGTATAATTGATTTTACGAGTTCGCTTTTCGGGTGTATTGAGTTCGAAGTTTTCTTGGATCAGCTACGAGTAAAGACTATTTGCGAAATGTTCGAGTCGATTTGGTTCTATCTTTATAAAGTAATTCGGATGATGATTGTGGGTATTGATCGGGATTTGGTTGGAACTGTCGAGACGTGCTGGTAAATCGAATTTGAAATCAAAGTTCTGTGATTTGGAAATTGATGGAAATCGAGAAGTCACGCTTGGGATTATTTGGTTTCGTATTGATCAGTGATGAAAGGTTCCCAACAGAACGGATTGACATTTCGTAGTTTACGGAATTGAAATTTGGAAATGATCTTTCCTCGATTGTGATAATTTTGAACTACTGCGCGCGTCAATGACGAAATCAAAGATGACACGCAAGCTGTTTCCAAATCGGCTAAAAATATTTCCATAACATTCCTTTTTACAATGGTAATCAACGATGTGATTTGGTCTTTTAAACACAAGAATTATCGATTCTATTTTATCAATAATAAAAACAGTTCTATACAGAATAATTGTTTCGATAATCTACTTGGACAATGTTTTTGTTAAAGAATCAGGGTCGATGGCGATCGACGCGGTTGAATTCCTGATCAAAGGACTCTATGTTGATTATCGGTCCGTGACAGACGGAGCTTCTCGAGATGGACCTTTCGAAAGGTACTGTAGTCTTGGACTTTTTGAAGCTGCCCGGAATAACTCCCCCGATGGACACTGTAGTCCAGAAATTCTTGGGGTTTCTTGGATTCTTGTTCTTGAAGGATATCGTAGCCCAGAAATTCTTGAAATTCCTTTCGTTCCTATCCAAGAATACTGCATTTCCGGATTTTTTGAGAGTCGAGAGTTCTTTAGTGAATCTATAGGCCTTGATGTAGATACACAAGACGCAAAACAGAAACATAGTTATCAAAGAAATCAAAATGAGGGTCGTCAAGAAATTTTGGTCATGGATTTTCTCAAAGTGGAAATTTCCTTCATGAAATTTACAGTTATTTATTTTGTGTACTAAAAATAACAAAAAAAGGGACAGAGTTCCACAGAAGAAGGAAACAAAAGAAACAAAAATCGAAAAGATGACCGGGAAATAAAAGTAGTGCTTTTCTGTAAAATATCCCAAAAATCCAAAAATCGGAATTGGAAGGAGAAGTAAAAATCCTTTTCCTTCATTTTCGTTGAAAACAAAATACATGGAAGTAACCGAAAAAAATAAGATTAAAGAAATAAGGAAACTTCCGAGTCTGGAATTCAGAAGCCCGAAAAAGCAGGAATCGTTCTTGGCCATTGAGAGAGGCATCTCGAGAGGCAGAACAGAAGAGATTTCAGGAGATAATTCGGGAGATATCTTGGACAATATTTTGGGAGGCATCTTGGGAGGGACTTTAGAAGATATCTCAGAAAATATTTCAGAAACCATCTCAGAGGGTAGCTTGGAAGGGATTTCGTATTTCATCTCCGAATTCATCTCAGTTATTTTAGATTTCATTCCAGGAGGTATTTCATATTTAGCTTCGGAGGACAGAACGGAATCTGGCGACCTCATCGCTTGGTGAAAAACAGAAATAATGATTTCGAATCTCTCGTGGTCGGGAAAGAGGATTATCGGGTACCACAGAGGATTAAAATTAAAAAAATTAGTTTTCAAAATATATTCTTTACAGTTGTTCCAATTACGAAAGTTCCATAAAGTAGGAAAATGTTGTTGTAATATGTGAGATATGCTTTATTTTCTTTCAGAATTTGATCAAAATACCATTCTTCTGTTTTTTTCACTGGAAGCAAATCTTTCATAATAATATTTGACAACAGAAAAACAACTTTAAATTATTTTATTTTGCACTTCTTTAATTTTTGTACTTTACAAATTTCTGCATTTCATTAATGTTTGTGCTTTTGACGCTAAATTCGACTCGCGTTCGAAAATAAACGAATTAGCCATTTAAAATCTTCGTGATAAGAATTAATTCCACCCTAGTTTAAATTTTTTTCGTTTATTTTCACTGACATTCAAGAACAACCGAGTTCGTCACGACCCTCGAAATTTCTTGGTGAAAGTTGATCCCCAATCCTTTGGTCACAAATCGACTGAAATTTCGAAATGTTCTTCAATAAATTTCAAAAAGATCTTTAAAAAAGTTTGTGAGATAATTTCCCAAACAAATTTTATTTATGGAGTCATACACAGCAGAATCCATCATAATATTTCAAACAAAAAAAACAGTCAAATTTCTTGAAAGATTTGATTACCGGATTTAGGATTCGAAAATTACCAGGAGATAAAAATATAGAGAGATTTTTTGGATCAAGTTTTTTTAAGATTTTAAAGCTCAATCTCATGAATTATTTGGACGTCGGATCAGCCACCACAGCCACCTGAATTGTTGGATTATTATAGAAAAAGACGAAACAAAAAACTCACCACATCCACCGCAAGAACCACAACCACCACAAGTAGAACACCCTGCTCCTGCTCCGCAACCTGAAAATTAAAAAATGTTTTCCTGAATTATTGTAGGGGAGGCTTCTTAGATTACTATAAAGAGGAGGACTTACCGGCACAAGCACTGCAACTGGAACAAGCCCCTGGGGCGGCCTGAGTGGAGAGGTCGAAGCCTCCGTACATTGCCAGGAGGGCAGGGGTGATGTCAACAGCTCCCTCTTGACCGTGAGCGAGGTATCTGTTAGAGGGAACGGGTCTACCATAACCACAAGCCAAAGTCATCGGCCATTTCTGGCATTGATGTCCTACTGGACTTGCGTCTTGCCTTGTTCTTACTTTATCCGGATTACAGAGGATGAACAGGGTACCAATGGAGAAAATGCAGGCAATGTGTTCGGCGGTCTGGGTGGATCTACAGTGCATCCGACGACCGTTCAACCTGGCCTGAGCATCGCCTATGAGGAACAATGTCGATCCATCAGCTCCTGGAAGTTGGAGTTTCTGGACAGTGTTCCTCAGAAGGTTGAAAAGCTCCACATTCAAGACTCCCGCATTTCCTGATTTCCCTTTGTGTATTTTGTCTCCACTGATTTTTCTCGCAAATCCATTCCATTTTCCTTTGATGATAGCAAAATCTCCATCTCTGTTGAGAACGATGAAGACTCTTTCTTCCGGGGAGGACAAGTGAGGAAGAAATTGCTGAAATAAAACAATAAAAACTAAATTAATTCTGAAACTTACCAAGTTAGAATCCAGTTGATCTTTCGAGGGAAGACTGTCAGCTCCGATCAAGTGGGACATGCAGAGAAGTCTCTGTTCGGTACCGTACACCAGGACCATCGAGAGCAGCATCTGAGCCGAATGGACAATCTGAGCGATGTACTTCGCTCCATCTCTTATATCAATCAATCTACAAAGAATATTTAATTTCTATTTTTTAATTTACAGTATACTCACGTATGGGTAGCGACGTATACTGTAGCCCCAGGGACGAGGGCGGCCCTGTTGAGAGCAGCACTCTGACACAGGGTCCAGAGTCTAGAATCGGGTTCCAGAGGTTGCTCGATGAATTCTCCAGCAATGAGTTCCAGCTCCCTATTGAGAGAGATACTCGTCGTGACGTTCACCTTTGCCCTCAATTCCCTGTCTCTATCCACATTTTCCAAAAACATTTGAGTGATTGTTTGTGGAGATTTGGAGTTTGGAGGAGGAAGAAGTTGTTCCAAAAGTAGTCTTCCTTGAAGTTTAATTATGTCCCTTTTTTGGAGAAAAACTTTGTCGAAAAGTTCCAATTCAACAATTAATTCTTTTGGGTTTTTCTTCTCGAAGGGAAATTTCACTATAGAAGTTGATGAGTTTCCTTCTGTAGGTTGCCAAACGAGAGAAAAACTCGACCTCGTTACTTGTTTATCAAAAAGATCTGCATTAAAAGTCGTGATTTTTTTGTTACCATAACTCAATTTGAGTCGAAGTTGTTCCCTCTGCACGGGAATCTCCTTCAATGAAATCGACGGAATGTGAATGTGTCCATAGGAAATGTTGCTAATGTCCTGATTCTCAAATCCCAGAAAGACCGGCGCCACGTGACCTCTGAAATCAACCATTGGGTTACTGTACTTTCAGTGTTCAATGTCAAATTGGATTAAAGTTAATTAAGGTTCTGAATGGAATTCTAAATTTTCCTTTTGGAAATCAACTATCATCTTTAGTTTAAACAAAATTAAATTGCGTCTCAACACGAAAATCTTAAATCTAGATGTTGAATTTTGATTTTATAAAATGGATTTGAGAAGAACTGACCTGTACATACACCCGCGCCTCCAGAAACCAGAATCCTTGAAATGAGTCGTCCAAACTTTCTTCGTGATAGATTCTCCCTTCATCAACTTTGAATTCTTGCTTCGATCGTTGACGGAGTCATCATGTTTCAGAGTAGATCCGAAGATGGCCGTGCAATCCCTCTCATAAGCCAGAGGATGGACTTGATGGGTGTGCCAAACGAGGTCGAAGTCGTAACAAGGAGTCAAAAATTGATCGAAATAAGTTTGTTTTAATAAAAGGAAATTGATATATCGATCTATAGCATCTTTCAAAAATTTAGGTGAAGTAAAATGTGGTAATGAAACTTGATAATTAAAGTTTCTTTGACGTTGTACTGCTGCAGCAATATCGTAGGAACTTTTTTGTTTATATGCAGCTGTTGTTGCCGAAAGTTGAGCATTTGAATTCAAAAAATCATAGGGTTCATCCGGACAGAAGTTGTTCCAGGTAGAGACCGACTGTTCGTATCTTTGTTGAATCTCGTCGGAACTCAGAAGTTTGTGGTCAATTACAGTACCACAGATAGTCTTGCAATCTTTTTCATAGTGTGTTGGTGATAGCATCTGAAGAAAATCATCCATAGAATCTAATTTGTGGGTTTTAATTGATGGGAGTTAATGAATTTCGATTTACAAATTTTATTTGCGGAATTTTCTCGAAAATTTAATGATGCTATTTTTGTGTTATGATTTTTTACTATAAAAGTTGAACTTACACAAACATGCCAGATCCAGTGAACATCCAAGGGAGGAATATTGTTCAGGTCCGGCTTTGCTGCCTGAAAATATTGTTTAAATTTCAATGTTTAAAACTCAAATACTCTTTAGATGTAATATTTTCAAAATTCTGGTGTTTTAAAAATTTCTTAAATCTTTGTGTTTCCCAGAGGATTAGGGTTTCATTTTTGTTTAAAAAAACTGAGTTTCCCCAATTGTTTTTTCTGAGAGTTTATGGACTCGAGTCCTTAAATTTAAGAATAAAACAAGCTTTTCCGAGAAAAAGAAAAAAAGATTTCAGGAGTTCAGAAATCAGTTCTTTGTTTCAATCCAATCACGCCCACGAAAATGGTGAAGGAGATTCTTCTAATTCAATTTTCTTCTTGAGACCTATTCTTTCAAATATTGTTAGTGTCAAAAACCTCCAGTTCCTTTTGAAAAAATTATGAAAGTAAATTTTTGTTTTTAGGACCTATTTTTCCAGACATTGTTTGCGTCACACACTTCTTTAATTTCTCTAAGAAGAATTATGGAAATAAATTTAAATAAATTAGTGTCTGTTCTAGATCAGGAGAGTTGCTAGGGATTTTTGCTCGTATTAATATTCAAAGCTTTTTAAGATCAAATTACTTGTTAAAAACTTTCCTTCATATTAATACAAAAAGCCTTCTTTAAAATTAAAATAATTGTTGGAATTTTTCTGTCAAAAAAATTTCTGAAATTTTAATTTCGGTTTAAAAAAGTACTTATTGAAAATTTTTCGTCACTAAAGCACATCAAAT
Organism: Halicephalobus sp. NKZ332; assembly: GCA_009761265.1. Lineage (NCBI taxonomy): Eukaryota > Metazoa > Nematoda > Chromadorea > Rhabditida > Panagrolaimidae > Halicephalobus > Halicephalobus sp. NKZ332. The sequence goes on from VOSG01000089.1 coordinate 18,528, forward strand.
TTATATGTCTAGTTTAAGTATTTTTAAAATTCGTCTATTCAAAAAATTATTTTATTCAAAAAAAACTTTCACTTTTGACCTGAACACTTGTTTGAAATTCCATTTCCTTTGGATTGGAACACTTGTTGAAAATCCATCAATCTCACTAGGATCGCCTGAGGGCGGCAATCTCGCTGAGTCAAAAATCGATCATTAAGCAATCGAAAAAATGAAAAGCCATTTGTCTCTTGGTCCATTTCGAAGAAAAAAACTTAATTAATTTGGAGAAAAAAATATTAATTCATTTAGAAAAATTGATATATTTTGAAAAAAAAATTTTACCTGCATTGGAAGCCAAAAAAGTTCATATCTCCTGATGGCATTTTCAACAACATTTTTTTCATAAAGAACAGGAGCTTTTCTGTCGATCATTCGAAGGAAATTTACTTCCCTTTGACATGCTGTCAGAAGGTCAATAGATATGGATTTTTTCATTTGCTCTGGAGTCGACTTCAGGACCGGGGCAGCGACGATCTGGTCATAGGAGGGGAGAGGGGCCAGCGAGCGACTCGAGGATGAAGAGGACTGGCCCGCTTCCGTCGTCATTTTTCTTTAATGAATTCGTCGACGGCAAAACTCTAAAACCTCAATTTAGAATCATCATCTAACCTTCGTTATAGGACACGAAATTGATCCTCGACACGACTCTTGAAGACAATGGGTTTAAATATGAGATAGTGAAATGGTGTTGAAGTGAACAGGTGAACAAGATTGACTCTCAATAAGAATTTCCTGAAGCCCAAAATGTGCACCCGCATATGGGAGAGAGTTGAATCTAGCGCGTAAGCTCACCTTGGTTTAGTAACATTATCCCATAACACGAATTTTTTGGAAAAATATAACAAGCCCACTCATATCTAGGAGAGAGTGGAATCTAGCGCATGAATTCGTCTTAGTTTGGTACCTTATTTTTCACGAAGAACTTTCTGGAAAACCGTAACAGACCTACTCACTCCAAAGACATGTGGATCTTAAAAAGAGTGATTGCGCATTCCATATTGAGTTGTGATTGTTTTCCATATCTTTTCCATATTTACTTCCTTCGCTGCTGGGAATATGTTGTTGTGTAGTAAATCCATCGTGAAGAAGTGGCTAGCTGAACAAAAGCGGAGGAGAAGCATCGGCTGAGTCTTGGACCTCTTGACCCTGGTTGACTTCGGAAATTCCCTTGGGATGGAAAGTGCCGAAAAACCAGGACTTATCCCTGGGGTACGCCCACGATACTCCTTTATTGACAATTTTAAAATGAAACAAATTTGTCTCAGAAATAAACAAAATAAACTTTGCAGAAAATCGTGTCAAAAGCCGGAGTTTTCAAATTTCCGCTTCGATGCCGTTTTTTCAAACCTAATGCCATTCCTTTCCGAGCCTATTCAACTTGAACTCGACAAATATTCCCTCCTGAATGAAATATACGGAACCCCTGAGGCTTGCTCCCTGACAAACTAGGGCTTAAAATGAGTTTATTTCAGATAGAAATTGATTAAAAATTTTGCCAATTTTTCAGAAAAAAAAACTATAAATAAATGAGGAAGTTTGGAAAACAATTGTGCTGTGTAAAGATGAAAATTATTACATAATTTTTCCGACACAGATTTCGGGAATTTTTTTGGAGAGTTTTTGAATCTTTGATTTCAAATATTTTTTAATATAAAGATGCAAAATGAAAGTTTTCAGGAAATGGTCTCGGCGCGGATTTCTGGAAAAATTTTAGGAATTCAGAGTACTTGGTTTTTGATGTTTTCCTTGGAATTACAATATTATAATAGTATAATAAAAACAAATATTTCTGGGAAATGGCCTCGAAACGAATTTTTATATTTTTTATAAATTTTAAAAATATCTGGCTATTCATTTTTTTAATACCAAAAACTAGACTAATGTAAAAAACTAAAAATAAATTTGTACAAAATCATCTCGATATGAACTTTGAAAACTGAGAAACTTCTAGAAATTTCCAAGATCTTTTTTCAAAATTATAATCAAAGTTATAAATAAATATTTCTGCAAAATTATCACGACACGAATTTCCGGGAGGTTGAAGAGCTTCAGTTATAAGGAAAATCGAAAAAACAATTATAAAGAAAATCGAAAATCTCGAAGAGAGCCTGTTTAACAACCTCAAGTCGAGGGACTGGAAATTGCAGTCAGGAAGGGCAAAGATTTGCCAGCGGCAGTTTTGATTCTGGAAAAAGAGTCAGGCCGGCGGGACAATCGGGAAATTGGGAAAGCCTTGAGAAAAAGCTGAGACAACGACAAATAGTTTTTCACTCAAAAGCATCATCTCAATTACTGCATTATTATTAGTTTAATATGTAATTTAAAAAAAGTTGAATATTGAAGATTTAAAAAATTGGTTTTAAAGCATTATTTCGAAAATCATTTGTATCTATTATAAAAATATTAAAAAATTAATTTTAAAACACTTTTCCGAGAACTATTTGTGTAGCAAAAAATATTGAAAATAGATGTTTTCACAGATTTTTTCGAAAATAATTCAAAATTAACAAGTGGTCTTGAAGAGAAAACTCAAGAATTCACAATTTCCGGAAAATCATTCTTTGCAGTTTCTGAAATATGAAAAGAGATAATTCGCTTGATTATGAGGGAATTTCTGCTGTAAGATTTCGAGAAAAATCTTGGTGCAAAATTTTTTAATTAGAACCGACAACTGAAATTTATTTTTGTTTTTGTAAAGTCTCGAAATCATGTTGTTATAGAACGGATAGGTATCTGTAACGAAATTACTTCGACATGGAATTTTCTATTCGAGACCAAAAATAGTAAAAGCTCTAGAGTGTAATATTATTATAAAAAATAAAATTACATGTACCAAGAACCTGAGAAAATCGTTTTGCCACAAAAAGCCAAGATTTTCCCACTACGACCAAAATAGTAAATCTCAATATTAATATTTTTGTAAAATTTCAAGAGTACTTAATGGATTCCAAAAGCCGTAAATGAAGAAAGTTGCCGTAGGCGAACTACTTGCCTTGTTTGCTTGAAAAATAAATAACTCAATAATCTTCAAACTGCACAATTTCCAAAAAACGAGTCTCATCACGAAAACCTATTTTTAACATTATCCTTAAAAACATCAAAAAATAAAACAAATTATTGACCAATGCAGAAATTTTCTTGAAAAAGATGGACAAGAAGTATTTTTTAACAATTGAAGTCTGAAGCAGAAATTCGGGAACGTCTGAAAGCCAAGAGTTAACGGACAAACAAGTCTCTGTCCTTGTCGTGTTTCATTTCCTGGACAAGTCCTATTCTGTTTCGGACAAGTCGGAGAAAAAGGGCTGGCAAAAGTGCAAATTGCCGACGGAAATCATCGATGAACAATGGGCACGAACTACTTTGGTAAAATATGAATGAGTGTTCATTCTACCTTCTTCGAGAAAATTATGAAAGCCATCGAACTTATTTGGAAATATCAAAAGCCGAGAATAAAAGAAGAGATCTTATCATGAAAGTGCTCTTAAATAAGGATCCTAGAACGAAAGTACTTTTTTTAATGAGGACTCTACAACGAAAGGATTTCTCAAGAGTCCTACAGTGAAAATGCCATCAAATTTAATATTCTTGTATAATCCTTGGCGAAATATGAACAAATTGTTCATTCTACCTTCTTGGAAACATTATGAAAGAACTTCGAACTCGTTTGGAAATATCAGAAGTCAAAAATAAAAGAAGAAAAGGTCTTATCACAAAAGTATTTTTTTCAAATAGGAGTTTCACAACGAAAATATTCTTTCAGAAACAAAGGTTCTACTATGAAACTACTTCTTTCTTGAAAAAAAGGTTCTATCACGAAAACGTTTTCCGAAACAAGGGTACTACAGCAAAAATATCATCCACCTTGACGTTTTACATCACTTTGATAAAAGTAGAACAAATGTCTATTTTTCATTTTCACCAAAAAAATTTCATCAAGCAAATATTGTTCACCTTAGCATTCCCAAATCACTTTGACGAGGTGAAAAGGAATATATACTTTTTTTAACCGAAAATATGTCCTATCAAGAAAATATTGTTCATCTTAACTTTCCCAGATCACTTTAAGTAAAAAGTAAGTAGACATCTATTTTCCCTTCCCACTAAAAAAATAAACCCTGTCAAGGAAGTATTGTTCATCTTAATCTTCCTAAATCACTCTTGACGAAAAATAAATATCTATTTTTTCGTTTAAAAGAGAGTTCCATCAATAAAGTACCCAGTTTTAGTATAATGTGGATAAATGTCTACTTTTTATTCTCTAAAAAATAAATTCCATCAAGGAAATATCGTTCATCTCAACATTCCCAAATCACTTTGACAAGATGAGGATAAACGTCTACTTTTTTCCGAAATGGACTACATTCCAAACTATGTCATCGACGACGACAAAGAAAAAGACAAAGTTGATGACGAGAACAATTGGCATTTGATCCTCTTCAAGGAGACAAGTCTCGTCATGAAGAAAAAACACAAATATTTTCCGAGTGGTCAACATTTCGGAACAATTTCGAAAAAATAAATTTCTAGAGCTGCCGTTCAAAGTGGACATGTCTGGGGAAAATTAAAATAAATTAACTTCGATTCGAATTCAGAAACCAATTGAAAAAGTTAAGAAAAACTATCCTTGAGTATTTTTTGCGGAATAAGCTTCTTTGAAATAAAATTAGACTAATTAAAAGTAAATATTCCTGAGACATCAAAACAAATTAATCGGTCTAAATCCAAAAACCCAACGAACAAAAATACACATCATTATTTTCAAATATTTTTCGTAAATATTAACTTTTTAAGGCTATAGTTACAGTAACAAAAAAGTACACATTTCTAGAGAACATTGGAAAAATCAAATCAAATACCAAAATCACATGGATTGGAGTAATTTGTGATCATATTCTTCCAGAATTCCTCGTTTCATCTTCACTCTGGAGATTAATGCAAACACCAGATAAAAAGATCCGACAATTTTTCAAAATCAAACTTCAAGAGCGTCAAATCAACAAATTTAAAAACTAAAAAACCCAAACTTCGAAATTTAACTTCGAAACTAAATTTTAATCTAAAAACTGAAACGATAAGACTAAACTATTCAAAACAAATTTCTAAAAAAGAATTCCTAATCTGGAATAGAATTACTTTTTTAGTCACGAGTTTTTTCACGATAGATTAGACCAATTTTAGGATAAAAAAGGTCTAATTTCTGGAAGAGCAAATAAAGATAAACTTTGTAGCCACGTCAAATAGTCAAATGTAGCAATCGTTTCAACTTTCCTCTACATTTTAGCACGAATTGAGATAAAGTTTCACAAAAAAATGATGTAACAACGTGACAGCCTTGTTCATCATCGGAGAAGAGGAAGTCCCGAAATTCAACAAGCAAAAACCCCCCCCAAAAGCCGAAAGTGTCTTCCAAAGAATCGTACATCTATCTAATTATTATTTTTCATTTATCTAGTCAATCCTGACTACGATAACGAACGACGTTAATCCATCGAAATACATCTACAAGAAAACTTCATATCAACCTAAGGCTTGAAGCCAGCCAAGAAGTTAGTGACAAGATCCTTCAACTTGCCATCACTGGCAGGAGAGATCTGTCCTTCTTCACGGATGGTCTTCAACAAATCCTGAGCACTAGCTCGGATGTGAACAAGGAATTCCTTTTCGAACTTGGTAATCTGGGAAGGATCCAACTTGTCGAGATGTCCCTTGACACCAGCGTAGATAACGGCGACTTGTTCCTCAATAGCCATGGGAACGTATTGTCCTTGTTTGAGCAACTCGGTAAGACGGACACCACGGTTGAGCAGTTGCTGAGTGGCGGCATCGAGATCGGAACCGAATTGGGCGAAGGCAGCGACTTCACGGTATTGGGCAAGCTCGAGCTTCATGGAACCGGCGACTTGCTTCATGGCCTTCGTTTGAGCAGCAGAACCGACACGTGAGACAGAGAGACCGACGTTGATAGCGGGACGGACACCCTTGTAGAACAATTCGGTTTCCAAGAAGATCTGACCATCGGTGATGGAAATGACGTTGGTTGGGATGTAGGCAGACACATCACCAGCCTGGGTTTCAATGATGGGCAAAGCGGTCAAGGATCCACCGCCGTGGTTCTCGTTCATCTTGGCGGCACGTTCGAGGAGACGGGAGTGGAGGTAGAAGACATCACCAGGGTAGGCTTCACGACCTGGGGGACGACGAAGCAGCAGAGACATTTGACGGTAAGCAACGGCCTGCTTGGACAAGTCATCGTAGATGATGAGAGCGTGCTTGCCATTGTCACGGAAGAATTCACCCATGGCGCAACCCGAGTAAGGAGCCAAGAATTGAAGAGGGGCGGCATCGGAAGCAGTGGCGGACACGATGATGGTGTACTTCATGGCATCAGCGTCAGTGAGACGCTTCAAGATTTGGGCAACGGTGGAACGCTTCTGGCCGATAGCGACGTAGATACAGTACAGCTTCTTCTTCTCGTCATTGGCGTCGTTGAAACGCTTTTGGTTGATGATGGTATCGATGGCAATGGCGGTCTTGCCGGTTTGACGATCACCGATGATCAACTCACGCTGACCACGTCCGATGGGGACAAGAGAATCGACGGCCTTGACTCCAGTAAGCATAGGTTCACGGACACCAAGACGAGGAATGATACCAGGGGCCTTGACTTCGACACGAGAACGTTTCGTCGTAGCGACTGGGCCCTTGCCATCGATGGGGTTACCCAAGGCATCAACGACACGTCCGAGGAGGGCTTCTCCGACAGCGACGTCGACGATAGCGCCGGTACGCTTAACAACGTCACCTTCACGGATAACCTTGTCGTTACCGAAGACGACAACACCGACGTTGTCGGGTTCCAAGTTGAGAGCCATACCCTGAAAGACAAGGGAGTTAGACGGGGATCGGGTGGGACTGATATATGGATACCTTCATTCCGGAGTCGAATTCCACCATTTCTTCGGCCTGGATGTTCTTGAGACCATAGACACGGGCAATACCGTCACCAATGGAGAGGACACGGCCGGTTTCTTCCAAGTTGACATTAGCTCCTTGTCCCAGGATTCTATCTTCGAGAATCTTCGACACTTCAGCGCCAGCGGCAGCTTGACGAGCAGAGAGATGCAAAGCACTCTGCGAAAGCTAAAAGAGAATCATGAGCAGCCGCATAGGTCCCCGATCTAATCGCCCAATTGTGGCATGGGGAGAGTGACTTTGATGTGGAGTTCGAACAAGTTTAAAGCAGAAAACGGCCGAAAAACGGGATATGGACAAATTAGGCAAAGCCCCTTCTTTTTCGACATCGAATCACAGAAATGAAAGTCAACATACCTTGGTTGGCACACGTGCCACGGAGAAGAGGTGTTTAGAGAGCATTCTCGAGGCAACGAACGGAAACAGAAGCCGACGTCGACAAAGAATTCAAATACGCAGTCGCAAACGAGCGAGACCAGTGAGTCGCAGTGAGATTCCCTGAAAATTCCGTCTCTCAAAGCGAAACACGCACACGGTACTTGGCGGTTGGTTTAACTCTCTCGCAAACGACCAGTCACTGCAATTTTTTGAGCGTTCTTGCGTGGTTGTGCTTATCTCGCCCCGTCCTGCAGCACATTGAAATTTCTCGACGAGAGGCGAAATCTCGTCAACTCTGTTATTTCAATCGATAAATGTTTCTTGAAGATAAGTAAATTCAAATTAATTAATTAATGAGAATACTTTGGGGAAAATTATCAATATTACCTTGATCAACAAATGTTCCTCGCAAAGAAATAAAATCTCACCAACGACAATATCCTAATAAAGTTTTAACAAGAAATTTCGATGTTGTTTCAATGGAGATGTGCCGAAAAGAAAACTTTATCAGCTCTTTCTAACCGTCCTTCGATAAGACAGAAACTTCAATTATTTTTTTAAATTAAAATTATTAAAACTCCCAAACAAAACTCCACTGACTCCATTAATTGAACAGAAACTTCGATAAATATTTTTATTGTTTTTTCAAATATCAAAATTGGACCTGGCAAAAGGGATAAAGAATGGATTTGAGTTCGATAGTGAGGGATTTTTGATGAAGATGTTTTTCTGGGCAGTGACATTAGGAAAACGGGTTGTCGGGCCAAGAGTCGGACAGGAGAACCGGAAATTTTACACGTATTTCAGTAGCGGTGTCGATACTGTGGCCTTGAGTCTAGGGCTCTGGGGTCTAGAGTTCTAGTGCTCCAGGGCTCTAGGATACTAGGGTTCTACTGGACTAGAAGCGGATTAGTGGTTCTGTACGAAATGTACATTACAATAAATAGACGGGACCTGCGGACATCCGGGGTCGTCTAAAGTTGACTGGGGTCGGGTACTTCGGGGTACCTTGGGGGTTCATTTCTTCTGTTGCGGGAAAGTCTGTGGAGACGGCTTCAGGGGAAGCGAGTCTGAACTCAGTTGTTTAGGCAAGGTACTATGGGAGTTGTCGTCCCGCGACACTTTATGCTTACTCGTTAGGGGAGCTCTCTTCTGCATGTTGCTCATCCCCATGTTGAAGATGAAGTTTCGCCATCCCAGTCTCTTGGAGCCTGGAAAATTAATATTATTACATCGCAAGAAATTGGAAACTAATATTCTTGTAAAATCTGTCTCGAAAAAATTCCAGAATTCTTGGTTTAAAATTTTTCTTCTCAAAAAATCCTTCATTAGATTCCGGAGAATTCCAATTATTCTAATTATTTTTAAAAAATTGAAAATTTCCGCCAAATTGACAAAGTGTCCTAATTACTGTAAATATCAAAAATAAAATTTTGCGAGTTTGTCTCGAGACAAGTTTTCCGGACCTTCCAAAACATCCAAGAATTTTCGGTTCCAGCAAATTTCATGGAATTTTAATTAGAGTTGGTGATTTAAAATTACCTTGTTGCTGAGCTGCACTGAGAACTCCCTTGTAGATTTGCGATCTGATAAACCGAGGGTAACTGTCTTTGCTCATGAGAGTGAAGACATTTTCTTCAGCTTGGGAGAATGCAAACCTCTTGGAGACCCCCTCGTCCTTGAGGAGCTGCAATGTGGCCTCCAAGGTTCTGGAGTCGATGTTTATCTGACAAGGAGCTCCGCTGGCAAGGAACTCGTCGTGGACTCTCTGGGATTTGGCCTCTATCTGGTGGTTGGGGGAGTACTTGAGGTCCTGGATCGCCATCCAGAATCTGATGTTTTCGGAGGAGAATTCACTCTCCAAAAATGTCTCCAGGACCTGTCGACCTATAGGGTCCCTCGTCAACTCCACCACGTTTATCGCCCACCGCCTAACTCTCTTCTCCGTCGGCACTTCTACTCTGAAATTGGTGGAAATTTAAAAACTAATCTACTCCAAACTGAAAAATTTAAAAGATAGTATTTACTCTAAAAGTAGGTAATTAAAAACCACTTTGTGGTAAATAAAGTTGAGGAAATGAAGGTAATATATTCTAAAAATGAAACTTGGAAATGTAATTTCCAGAAAATAATAATCTAAATCAATAAATAATTTTAAAAAGTAGTTCTGGGGAATTTTAAGAAATAATTAAAAACATACAGATCCGTATTCAGTACCCATAATGAGATATCGTCGGAAATCCAGGGGTTCGCTGGCGTGGAGGCCGTGATGAAGGCATCATATTCGTGGAATTGGGAACACCAATTGACCATTCTAAAAGTTCCTCACTCAATTATCCTGATAAAGATCAACATAAATCTCAGGAAAAATTTCAAGATCTAATTTTTATTTTTTCAGAAATTTTATTAAATTTTGGAAAGCTAATTATTTTAGTTAATAATTTCCAAAAACTCAAATTTCGTGCTAAATCAGCAAAAAGTTCCGAAAAAGTTTTTGTAGAATTAAATTTTCGTAGAATTGTTTTGGAACGAATTTATACACTTTTCAGGACCTTTCAGAATCCTTAATTTCGAATTTAAGTTTTAAAATTAAATAATTATACAAAAGAAGCTAATTTTCAAAGTGAAAAAACTCACGTTTCACTGCCCTTCATGGACTTGAGCCAGGGCTTGGTCTTGAGGGAGAACTTGAGTCTCTCGATCTCCTCCCTGTAGATCCCTGCAGTGCATTTCCTCAGCTTTCTTTCAATTTTCTGGATCGGCTGCTCGAGACAATTCGAGGTCCCCGGTCGCCTCTGTCTCCAGAAGGCTCTTTCTTCGGAATCGAAAACTACTTTCTCGCTCTTTTTCCGTTCTTTTTGGATCTTGAGCTGCATCTCGGCTTGGACGGTGATGAAGCCCCACATGTGTCCCAGGAGTTCCACGAGTTTGTTGTAGGCCTCGACCTCGTCCTCCTCGAGTCCGTGTTTGAGTTCGTTCCTCATCAACCTCTTGTTCAAGTAAATTGCGTATTCCACGTTGTCTGCGTTTTGAGCATGAGAAGGCCAGAAATATGGTAACTGTATTCTGTAGAGAGTGTTGTCATCTTTGACGATTGTAGATTGTTCAATGACAGGGAAAATATAACCGTAATGAAGGAGCAAAGTGGCGATGTGGAGGGCGTCGGCGGAGTCGTCGGCATGAATCAGTTCTTGGACGATCTGGACGAGGGTCTGGCCGGTCAGGGCCTGAGGCACGGCGATCCGGAAGTACTTGTGGGTCTTCAACGGAGCCGCCTCTGCTATCCTCAGTGCCAGCGAGTCCAGCTGAAATCAGAAGTTCAAATCCAAACACTAACTAAATTTATTAAAAATAAATCAAACATTGTTTCGTGTCGAGACCATTAAAATTCTTTCCAAGAAAAATGTTAAAAAAATTATTGAACAGGAAAGTATCGGTCTCGACACGGACTTCTGTTTTATTGGGTAGGAGATTAATTAGTAATTTTCTTAGGAATTAGAAATTGGTAACGGAGTTTGTGATGCCGCGCGAATCAGGATTGTATTTCGATGCCGTTGTTTGAAACACATCCTGAGAAAACAATAATCAGGGAAACTACAGAATTCATGACATTGATATCGTCACGAATGATTTCTGACTTGTTTTTTAACTAAGAAATCACTGCTTTTCGAATGTTTTGGATTTCAAGTATCCTAATTTCGACTACTTTGGGAAATTCGCTTACCTTTTTGAGGGTCGCCGTGGCCATTGAAGGATTCTGAGCGTCGCCAGAAGGCGATAACGGCTCACGACTGAATTCTCTGGCTTGCTGCTTTCTATCTGTGTTTCAAGAAGGGATCTCGGAACTGGATCAGGATAAAGAGACAAATCCGATTCTTGTTTGATGGAATCGTGGCAATTCTCGTTGGACTAGTTGAGGAATCAAAGAATAAAAACGAAATATGTTTCAGAAAATCGAGAAAAAACTCGATTTTTAAAAATTATTTAAAACTCGAAAATTCTGATTCCATTTTTACGAAGAAATCTGAAAAGTTTCGGGTTTAAAGAAATATTGAAACTAATGATTTTCGGATAAATTATTTTGGGAGCCGTTTAAGGACGATAAATCATGGGATAGCAATTCTTCATCGACGAAAAAGAGTCGATGAAGAATTCCTAGAGGACTCTGGCAGAGGAAAAGCAGCAGAGTCCGAGAGCGGCTTTGGTGAGTTGTCGAAGCGGCAAGGAAAAAAGCTAGAGGCACGACAGTCGATGGCTTAGAGCTTACTTTCATGACGGACAAACTAGTATTTTTCTGAATGAAATTGTTGTCGCAGAGAGTCCCTGACTGAATGAATTTGAGCACACACTGGAAGGAAGACAAACATCCCGGTCCGACCAAGAATGATTTCCAATAAGACCCGTCTTTCCTCCCTTGCCATCATCTCTTCTTTAGACACACTTCCATATTTGGAAGCTCTCATTTTCGACTCATTTACAGAAAGCCGCGGACTCTGGATGTATTTTTAGAACTTTTCTTAAAAGATCAAATTTATTTTTCAACTTCAATCTTTAAATGAAACCAAGCAGTGAGTCCCTAGTTGAGTGGTCTCGACGTTTTCGTTTTGTCGGACGATGGAAAGGTAGAGCTTGATCCTGTCGCACGAGTGGCTCCCGATGTTGAGACCCCCCAAGTTGAGACCACCCAAGCCAAACCCTTGACCTAAAGTCCCCAAACTGAGGGGGAGGATGGCTTGTCGTTGGGGCTTCAGGAGTTGTTCTGAGGGTTTTGGTTTCCCTGTAGGGGGCCAGATAGAGGCTTCTTCTTTTTTCTCTTTCTGGGAAGATCCTGGATTTTCATGATGAGCAGAATTTCCTTTCGACGTTTCGTTCTTCGAAGGCTCTGGATTAGTAGAGATTTCTTCTTTTTTCGAAGGTTCTGGATTCTCGCTATGGGTGGAATTTTGTTCCTTTTTCTCTTTTTGGGAGGATTCTGGATTGACAGAGATCGTCTGATTTTCCTCCTTCTTAGAAGATTCCGGAGTCTCTGGATTAGTGGAGACTTTCTCTTGGGGCAATCCCAGATTTTCTTGAGGACGGGGTTCGGTGATGTACTTCGATGGATCGACTTCTGGATCCACAATGAACAAGTAGGACTCTAGAGACCTCGTTGAAGTCTCGACATCTATCGAAGAACTAGAAACGACAGTAAAAATGAAAAGAATAAAAATCTTCCACATTCTGAATTTTTGGATTTAGTTTTTCCGGAGAGTTTATATATAAAATTTTCGACATAAAAAAGACAAACAAGACTGTATAATGACCAAACAAATCACAGAAAGGAAAAGGAAATCCAGGTGGCCGGTCAAGGGCTCGGGATGTAGATATAGAATATGGATATGGATATGAGGTTCTGCACTCGGATATGGGATATGGAATTTTGAATGAGAATATAGCATTGATTTTGATCATGAATGTGGATTTTAATATGGACATGGGACTTGGGATATGAATGGGGGTTTGAAACAACAAATCCGAAGCTGATTTGCATTTCTTGTCCCCACGTCGGGAAACTCTGCCCAGCTGATCAACTATAAGGTTCATTAAAAATTATCACGGGGACTATAAAAGCAGGAGGGATCCAGAAATCTACACCATTCATATCATTTCATTAAAGAAAAATGAGATCCTTCAATATCTTTTGTTTCCTGTTCCTCATCGGACTTATCAAAGCTGGAGTGATTTCCCTGTTCAATGAGGAAGCGAAATCTGTTTTCCAAAATTCTGGATCTTCTGGATTAGGGGGATCTCGAAGCGGAAATTCCACAAGCGAAGATATCGTTGGAGTTGAGAAAGCCGGAGAGGATAAAAATGAAGAAGATGAATTCGACGAAGATTGCGAGTGCTCCGAGGAAGAAACTGATGAAGATGTCGATGAAGACGAAAATTCCTTCAACAAGACCGACAGAGTCAAGAGATGCGGTTGTGGCTACGGGTATTGTGGTTGTGCCACCGCGGGTACAAAGAAGCTGAAGAAGGATGGTGAGACACCTTTTTCTCGAGCTTAATTTAATTTGTTTCAGAAATCTTGATTATCCCCATGCCCATCCCTGCTCCTGCTCCTATTCCTGCACCTGCTCCCGTTCCTCAACCTCAAACGGCGATCTTCCCTCAACTACCCCAGATACCCCAAGGACCTCTGGCACCTCAGGTACCTGCCTCGGTTGTGGACCAATTGAAGCTGACAGGATCTGCTTGCGATCGTTTAAGACTCATTTTGACCTTGACCAACCAAATGAAAGGCCTCAAGTTGATCGAAATCGCTGGACAATGCATCGTTCAAGTCGATGAGGGAACCTTCTAAATACTAGGAAACTATGTTGTATAAAAACGAGGAAATTTAAAACATTTTTACAAAACTATATTGTATAAAAATAAATTGGAGTTTTTTGATTATTTAGAAAACAAAATTTCTAAAATCTTTATTTCAATAAAAAACTCAACAAAATTCACAACTATGAAATCATCAAAACTATCTCTTTATCTGTCTCAAGTGATTCCTTTTATGTCCACTGATGATCTTCAAAGGCATTGAGAGCTTATTGAAGGCCTCACTTCTTCCCGAAGTCGTCTGCATCAAATAAGGCGCATTCACCGTCGCTTGGGTTTCAAAGATCCATCTCGGAGTACATATCTCTTCTCCAAGACTTATTATTTTCACATTTTTCAATTCACTTGGATTTATCGGAGTAATTAAGTAGATGTTTTTCTTCTCAATCGAAATCGCTCTAATTAATCCATATCCATGGCATCTCAAAAAAGGTTCAATCGAAGAATTTAAACTTTGTTCCTTTTTCAATATCTTTTTCGGAAAGTCATCTTTGCCCATCAATTTCGAACTTTCATAAAATTCCTCAAATTCAGGCGGAATACTACATAATGCTACAGTAGACATGTTCAAAGCCGCCAAATAACAACTATCATTGATCAAAAGGGAAGGATGGATAAAAATCGATATGAAGTCGAAACTGACCATTCTTACAGAAACTTCCGAAAAAGAAGAAACTTGAGTACTCATCGATCTGACCAAACAATGAGATAAATACCCAGTGATGACTCGAGATCTATTCGTTGCAGCCGTCACTTTCCCATGTTGTTCTGAGGAATACGGCGTCATCACAAGTTTCGTTGATACCTTACGTCCAATTTCATAATCCGTAGCAAGGATCTCATCCGGTTTAAATAAAGAAATCATATACTTCAAAATTTCGAATCCCCAATCTGAAAAAGTTTAATTATCAAAAAAATATACTCTTAAAGATAATCTCCAACATAATTTTTAAAAAATAGTTTTTAAAACCTACCTTGAACCCATCCAAGTGTATTCACAATCAACACACTATGTTCATCAGATTCCGTCAAATTGATAAAGTCATCATACAATTTCGCAAGGATAGAATTGTAAAGTTCCAGATTACTTTCTGGAGAAATTGAACCATAGTAATATGACCTCGGAAAAGTCTTCAATTGAGACCCAAAAGGAACACTCAAAATAAAATTCGTTATTTTATGAAGTGACAAAAGTCCAGGAGGAGTAAATTCACTTTGACCAACATCACAATCCAAGTAAAATAAAGAATGCATATCAGTAGGTCTTTTCGTGAACATTGTATTCGTCAATAACTTCGCTACCGTACTTTTTCCTGTATCTTTGGGACCAACAAACATTATAACAGTTCTCTTAGCTGGAAAAATTAATATTAACAAAGAACTAAAAATAATTTTTAAAAAATACCTCTAAGCCACGAATGTCCAATAATTTGTCTTATTCTCTTAAAAGTCTCAAAATTATCTCCTTCAAGAAGTGCTTTCCCAATTTCCGTCATGTAACAGCATTCGAAAATTTGATGCGGGCGATACATTTCCAACGGTTTAAACAATTCAATCCTCATTATTTTCTCGAGTCTTTTTATGTTCGCCAACGGTTCATCAATCAAAATAGCTGCAGAATATCCCTTTTTTGCTTCTTTTTTAACTTCTTCATATTCTATACTCAAAGGTTCGAGTCTGTTTCTACAAAGCTTCTCTTGTCCAAGAAGTGGATTTGATTCTGTTTTCTTCGCCGATACTTTGATCTAAAAATTAAAAAGTTCTACAAAAATGAGCTTAAAGATTTAAAAATTACCGGAGGAAGAGGAATTGGGGCACAGAAAGTGTTGAAATTCGTCCCATCCTTGTAATCCAATCCAGGAAGAGTAGCTCCAAGAATCTGGGCCTCACCAATGAGACATTGAAGTCTGCAAGCTCCAGAAAGATTCAAAGGATGCCTATGATGGAGAAGGATGACTCTCAATGTCAGATTCGTCAATCTCGGTTTTAGAACAACAGGACGGAATTCTAAAGGATCTAAATTCATAGATGGATGAAGAAAAGCCGCTTGTTGGAAGCCGTTCGAAGATCCGACTTCCATTGGCAAGTACCCGTCAGGATCTGCAATTTCGGAAAGATATAACAATTAAAACAAAGGAATAAAATAAAAGATAAGAAAGTGAATAAAACACTTTTTATTTCTGATTTTAAAGGAAAAGTATTTATTCTTTTAAATCCCGTTTTTTGAATTCTTCAAATTTGATCAAAACATCGTAGAAAGAAGGCCTCTGAACTCTATCCTTCTGAGAACAACAGAGTCCGAGATCGATGAAAGCAAGGAATTCGTCATTTGTGAATTCTGAAACCACAATATTACAAAATTCGAAATAGCTTCGAGATGAATCTCCAGATACTGATTTCAAAATCTTTGCTGCAAAAACTATTACGAAATCATCTCTAGAATTCTAATATAGAAATCACGAAAACAAACCTGCTAAATCCATTTTCCTATCTGCCAAATTTTCTTTAACTTGTTCCTTTTCAAATGCCTGAAGTTGTTTAATAACATAATCCACCAATCCGTGTGGATTTCTGTTATCCGAATAAGCTCTCAATCCAGTGGCGATCTCCAACAAAACAACTCCATAACTATAGACGTCCAATTTCGTTGACAAAATTTTACTCGAAATAAACTCGGGAGGAAGATAAGCCAGAGTGCCTTTAATATGAGAGGCTATCAAGGGGCTCTTTTCATCAACTCCCAATTCTTCTTGTCCATCTCGGCAAAGTCCAAAATCACCCAATTTAGGTTCCATATGCTTATCCAACAAGATATTCGCAGATTTCACATCTCCGTGGATTACCGGCGCTCTCCCGATTGTATGAAGGAAATGCAATCCACGACTTACTCCGTGAGCTATCAGGACCCTCATCGACCAGCTCAAAGGTAAAGTATTTTTCTGAAATTATCTCTATAAATAAGAATACTATAAAAATCAAAGACTCACTCTGCATCCTAGTCTATCCTCCAACGATCCATTCGCCATGTATTGATAAACAAGACAAGGTTCAGGTCCGTCGAGGCTGTATCCGTAGAGAGAAAGGATATTATCATGTCTGAACTTGGCGAGAGTCCTTAACTCTTGTAGACTTTGTCGAAGCCTTTCTTTCTCATTCTGAAATGTTCAGCAAATAAAAACAGAAATATATTATTGTGAAATACGAGAGAAAGTTTCTAGGAAGTAATTATGAATTTTGAGAAGCTTTCAATGGATTTCGGCAAATCTTAGTTAAAGTAAAAAATGAAACTCACAGATCCAGAATCTTTCTTCGACTGAATCCTCTTCACAGCCACAGGAAGGTGTTTCCATTCCCCTTTATAGACAGTCCCGTAGCCGCCTTTTCCGAGGATGTTCCCTGTGGCGAAATTGCTCGTGGCTTGAAGGATTTCTTCATATTTCACAGACAGAGTGTTTTGAAGACCACTATAAACATTGCTACTTCCACCGACAGATTCCCTGAAGATGTCGAAATTAAGAAATTAAAATTTAGGAATTAATACGTACGTGTCGATGTTCCCCAAAGTGCTAGCGGAGGCAGATTTCCTGCTGTAGACGGATCCAGAAGGCTGGATGTTCTCGGAAGGCCGCAATCCATCCGTCGGCTTGATCCCGTAGCTAGTTCCGTCGTTCGTCACACCTTTGGGACTAGGGACCATATCGGACATAAAGAGACAATCTTTTTCCAACTGATGTAATTTCGGATCCACTGAAAAAGAAAAATTAAATTAGAAAGTTAAAAAAAAAGACCATATTCTCTGATGACTTCCATGCACTTGACCATCTTCAGCATCCCGAAGATTTTGTAGAGATCATCCACCCGGTACCCCTTGCTGCCCCAGATCCTCAGCAAGGTCTCCGTACTCCTGTTATCTTTCTGTCGTTTGCAGGCATCGATGTCTACATGGGAGATGTTCGGCATAGTCGCTGCTGAAAGTCAACTACCATATATAAAATCCTTTAATCCTGAATAAAAACTGTTGAATCTCTTCGGTTTTGAACAACCAATTAGTAAATTATTTTATTCTTAAACAAAGTTCTTGAATTTTATATCAAATTATCAAATTTCTTCAGTTTCCTGTAAATCATGAAATTACCCTAATTCCGAAAACTACCAATCTTCTTTAGTCATGTACATTCCTTAAGTTCTACACAAAGTTATAAAGTTTCTTATTCTAAATGGACAAAAACTCACCGACGGTTTCCCACATGTTTCCGGAATCCAAGATTGATTCCAATCCGAGGATCGCCTTAGGCGGCAGTTCGAAAATATATTTAATTGCGGAATTCGTTTTCATTTTCCCTCGACATTTAGGAACAGAGCTTCGGAATCTACTTATGTACCGACTTTGGTGGATTTTCTGGGGATAAATAAAAGATAAATAAGACGAGAAGAAAAAAGTCCGATATATTGAGGAAATTAGAATTTGTTTCGCATTGTTCTCACGTTGCCAAACAATCTAGTTTTGTCCGATAACTCAAGTGTGAACTTATTTCTTTTGTTTATTCCCCATTTTTGCAGCCAGAGAATTCTTATTTTTTTGGCACGGTCCTCAAGTTACTAATCAATCCGGTTCTCTCCAATATGTCAAGTGTAAAGTTGTTTCTTTCTTTGTCCATTGCCTGTTTTTTTAAAGTGAAATAACTTGGCACTATTCTCAACCAACCATACTCTTCATTTTTCTCGATAAATCAACTGTGAGGTCCTTTTTTGTTTATTTCCCTTTTTCCAGTTTCTCGTTATTCATAAAGTTTTCGAGATCTCTGTTTTTGCCAATAGTTTTTTGTTTCAGTCCCTCAAATATCTATCTAGACGCTTCGAAATGTAGTGTAAAGCAAATTAACTGTAGTTTAGTCAGATCGCGGGATGGAAAAGAACATCATCGTGGCATATCCACTATGAAATGTTTTATCCACAATGTTATGCACGATGTGTAACGTTTTATATATAACGCTCAATACGTTAGTTATAACACTAGGTACATACAACGTATAAAACTATGTCTAATGTACAACTCACCGTACGCGACGCGTTATTGTCATATGTGATACTTTTTATGTTATATGCTGCGTGCTATAATAATGCATATATAATTTAATTTCTTCAGGGTATAAACCAGCATTTGAGCATGCTTGATTGCTGATTCAGTTATTTGGATTTTCCTGGTGCTTATTCAGTATTGCAGCCATGATCCGAGCCAAACTTACGCCGAAATCTTTTTTTGCTCTTAGCGTCATCGTCTTTGTAATTTACTTTTTCCATCATAACTTGTACCAGCCAGTATATGAATATGAATCTCCTGAAGTTACTTCTTTCCATGATATCAAAAATCCTTCTGCTGTAAAGGTTTGTTTTTCACATAAGAAATTCTCCAAATAAGTAGTTCATATATGGAACTTGGTTCATACGTGAATTTTTGGATTTGTTTACATATCGATTTTTTATTTTGATATATTTTATTCAATCGATTTCAGCCACTGGTTCCGAAAATAGTTGTCCTCAATTCTGATCCCCGGAACATGAGTCAAACGAAGAAGAAGGAGAATCCGAATGCTTCTTGCAAGATTCCGAAGTTGGAAAAGGACAACCCCAAGATCCTTGCCTCTTACACGAAGCCGAAACCTCTCCCCTGCAAGAATTTCGGGAAAAATTGGCTTTTCATCGACTCCACAGGAAGACTTCAAGCAACGGATTACGGTAAAAGCGTTATCGGAGAAGACAACATTTCGTGTGATGCCAGTTATTTTTTCCGAGCAACTGACAATGCTATCATAACAAAGAAAATCCCGGAAACCGTGAAAGTAGGATTTGCCGTGACAGGAGGAGATTTTTTGACCATCAAATGTAACGGCAAGGGAAAAATTTGGAAACATTTGTTTATGACTATTTCCCCAAAGCAAGAAATCATCCAGAGATCAGCCACTTCGAAAAGGCCGAAAAATTGGAGTGGGTTATCTGTCTACTGGTTTTCTTTGGATTCTATGTCTCAGATGGCATATAGGCGATCATTGCCGAAAACTGTGGAATTTTTGGAGAAAAAAATGGGTGCGGTTGTTTTGAACGGATACAACATCGTCGGAGACGGAACCCCACAGGCCTTTATACCTATTTTGACAGGAAAAACGGAACTTGAATTACCCTTGACGAGAAAAAGATATCCCGACGCGAAATTTGTGGATGTTTATCCCTTTATTTGGAAGAATTTCTCCGAAGCTGGATATGCGACACTGTACGGAGAAGATGCGGCCGCTATTGGAACGTTCACGTATAGGTTAAAAGGATTCAAAAAACAACCAACGGATCACTATACAAGAACGTTTTTCCAAATTTCAGAAAAAACTTTTCCGTCCTACAAATGTTTCGGGAATGAACCCCAATACAAAGCTTGGTTGAGATATACGACAGAATTTCTGGAAAAATATCCTTCTGAGGTACCAAAATTCGCCGTCATGCATCACAGTGATCTCTCTCACGACGATATTTCACAAGTTCAGGTTGCTGATGAGGATATAAGAAATCATTTTGAAGATCTCCTTGATATTGGAGCACTGGAAAATACTGTAGTTTTTGTGGGAGCAGATCACGGACACAGATTTGCAGCTTTGAGAGAAACACAACAGGGACAGCAAGAAGAAAGATTACCTTTTTTGGCTGTTCATCTTCCGGAGAAATTCAGAGAAAGTAATGCAGGGATGAAAATGTATGGAAATCTAGTAGCGAATGCGGACAGATTAACATCGCCTTTCGATATCCATGCTTCTTTGATGGATTTGTTGGATCTTCCAGACGATTTGGAATCTATGCAAAATTCATCAGAAAGATCATTGTCTATCTTCAGACCGATCCCGGAAGACAGGACATGTGCTCAGGCAGGGATAGAACCCCATTGGTGTACCTGTCTTTCGTGGCAAGAAGGGAAGGAAGAAGTTTCGAAGATGCTCGCAGAAGCCGTAGTTCAGACAATCAACGGATACACTGCTGAAGAAAGAAAGCTTTGTGCGAACCTGAAGCTTCACAAGTTGGTGAATTCGAAAATGCTGGCTCCTGAAGAAAAAATGCTGAAATACAGTGGAGTAGCAGATAAAGATGGATTTGTTCCGAAATTCGGTGGAAACGCGACGGCAAGCAAGACGATCTACATGTTGACTTTTACAACAATTCCCGGAAATGCCAGATATGAAGTGAGTTTTTTGAGGAAATATGAATTAACTTAAATTTTACTATTTCAATAAGAGTCCTAACACGAAAATGTTAGATATGTTTCTTATTATCTTTGGCGAAATGTACTGTAGTTTTATTTTTACTTTAGGCTACAATCGAATACGATGTGGTCCAGAACGAAGTGACGATCGACATGCTCTCAATTTCTCACGTGAACAAATATGGCGACGCTCCTCATTGCATAATAGACAAGAACTACTTTTTGGCTACTTATTGTGTGTGCTACGATAAGATTGAAGGGTCGGATTTTCTTCAACAATAGTGCCTTTAAGATACCATTGAAAGAAAAACGGGAAATTTTTTAAACCAAGTTGTAATTATCTTTTCCTAATTTTTGAAAGGTTCACGGTGCTACATTTCCAATAAACTGAGTTTTTTTAATAGAAGAAATTGAGAATTGGTTTTTTTCCATTTTATTTTATATTGTTTTTTTAAAATTATAGAATTGTTTTGTATTTTTGAGAACTTGAATCATAGAAGAGTTCAATTTTGTAATTTTTGATCTCGATCGGATGACTTTGTGTTTCCGTGTCGAAACCACTTTGTAGAAATGTCCGTTTTTTATTTCAGCGATAGTGTGGATTTTGTTTTTGAATGACAAAGTTTTCTAGATGGGAGAAAACTCGGGAGGATCTGTCCTGAAGTTGACGAAGGAGGATCTGGCGGAAGCCTGTCGGAAACCTACCGAGGAAGAGTTGACTTGTGATAGTTGTGGAAGAATTTTTTCGAATCTTGGAGCGAAAAATATGCATCAAACGAAAAAACATGGAATTGTGAAAACTGAAGCAGATGTCAGATTGCAAAAAAAAATTTCTTCAAAAAATAAAGGTGAATTAGTTTTCAAAATTATGGATTTTTGAATTTTAAATTTTAGAAAAGAAAATGCTGGAGTGCTCGGATTGTCCTAAACTCTTTCCGTCGATGAAACTTGCGATTCAGCATTTCCAAAAATCTCATATGGAAAGGACGATCTCCTGTAATTTATGTTTAAAGAAGTTTGCATACGACAGAGATCTCAAGTATCATTTATCTGCGAAGAAATGTCCTGGAATTCCGAAAGAAGAAAATTCAGGAATTAGAAAAACAAGAAAAAGGAAGAAAGTAGTTTCGAGAAAAAGTGAATTTAAAGAAAACGAAACTTTCAACCCTAGATTACGGTCGATAGAAACTCAAACGGAACCCCTTGCTGGGATGACAGATGCCTGGTCCCAAGTCTATGTGGAGCCATATTTCCAAGAACCCGAACTTCAGGGATCTAACCTTCAAGCGGTGGTTGTGGATCAACAGCAACAAACTCAATTTGAGGATTTCCAACAAGTCCAACTTCAGGCTTCTTATGGGTACTCGGTCCATAGAGACACTCAGACATATAACGCGACGAACACCATAGGAACGGCAACACCGATATGGTCCCAAGGGTACTCGGTGGGAGAGATCGTGGAGAATGGGACTCAAACTTGGTTCGAATCAGATCAGGCTTTTTTCCAGCAAAGGCAGATGATAGATAGTTTTTCGATGACGGATGACAACGGATTCCAAATGCAATAATCATATCGATTGATAGACGAGTTTTAAAAATGAATCACATCAGGAATAGTTTCCTGAATAAAATTGATCAATTATTTGTTGATATAGTCAGGACTTAAAAATGGACTAAAAAAGTTGAGAATGTTTATATTCAAAAATTCTTTGAAATGAATTTTTAGATTGATCTTCTGACGTTGGTTGAATTCTCTTCAAGTAAACAACCAGCTGTTGGAATCTGAGTCATCAAATTCGGAATTTTGATCTTTTGAACAATGTTGACAAAATCAAGCAGATTTTCGGATTGATCTAGAGATGACAAAATCTTTCGAGACAGATTTTTGGGTTGGTCTCCTAGAGTTGATGAAATCTTTCAAGACAGATTTTTGGGTTGATTCTCTGACGTCAGTTGAATCCTACGTTTTTGAATGAAACAAACAGATGCCCGGAAGTGGATTTGATCAATCGGGAAAATCAGCTTTTTTGGGAAGATTTTGGCTGAATTATTTATGAAAACAAAGCCGTCGGAAATTATTCAATCCAATTAGAAATATTGATCTATCGGATCTTTCATTGAAAAACTTTTCCAGATCATCATATACCTAGGAGATTATCTTTTGATGAGAATTTGACTGAATTTGTCGCAAAGAATTAGATTTTGGAAAATAATTTGATTAATTTTAGGACATAAATCTTTTGAAAAAAACCAAAAACTCATAAAAACATGTTTTTGAAGTCAATCTATATAATCAGAAAGGTCGGTTTTCCAAAGTGAACTTTGTCAAAGTTTTCACCCAAAAATTAGATTCTAAAAAACTACTGTTGAACCCCGAAGATCAACGTTCTGGGTGGAACCAAGAAAAATTTTATGTATATAAATTATAAAGCCAATCTATGGAATCAAGGAGATCACTTTCTGAAAAAAAATGTGTTGCACTTTTCTCAAAAAAAGGGATTTTAAAAAATCACTGTATTAAATTTAGAACATTGACCTTTCAAGTGAAATCAACTGACTCTTCCATCTTTCACCGAATCAATCATGCTTGATTTGAAACATTAAATTTGTCTTGAGGCGGTTCTTTGTTTTCTCATCGCGTGACAACCTGATTGCCAAATTTTCTAATTTCCAAATTTAAAAAATTCCAAGTTTTCAAATTAAAATTTCTTTGTTTTTCAAATTCTTGGGTTTTTTAAATTCATTGATTTTTAAACTTAAGACATAAATTTCCAAAGTTTTTGGTTTACTACTTTCTGAAGGTGAACATTTTCTGGTTTTTAAACCTCAAAATTTATAGTTTTTTGATTTGGTTTAACTTCATTCAATTTAGTTCTCTTTGATTTTATTGATGAAGTTTTTATTTAAACTCTTTATTTTTATTTCTTTGTTATTTTTGATCGAAACTTCTCCTACGACGAAAAAATGGATTTCCATTCCGGAATTCAGCCAGGACGTTGATCCTGGAACAGGATCTCTGTATTGTCCAAACAAGGAAGAAGGAATCAAATGTCCTATCGGTGAGTACGACAAAAATATTTATTTAAGTAAAATTTTGGGATTTTCCAGAATCCCATTCCAAGTTTCTGGAATCGAGAATCCTATAAATTTTTTGAAAACCAGAAATTCATTTCGAAAGATATTTAAAAAAATTCATTTTTAACTTTTTGAATATGGATTTATTTAGGTGACAGCATATTTGTCTACTACACTTGTTGCAACGAGATTGGTGTAGAATGTTGTGGACAGAATCGATCCTGGGTGAGGATAGTTTTGATCTCGATGCCAGTTTTCTTCCTCATCGTCGTTATTTCCATCATCCACAGGAAGTTTTGTGTCCCAAAAATGGAGAAGGATTCACTTAGTGACAAGTATCTTATTTCTCCTTCGAGACAAATTTCTGATGAATTGTAACTTCTTCGAAGTAATTTTAAATATAAATTTATTTTTACTGAACTTTTTACTTTTTCAATGCCGGTCATTGTATTGTATTAAAAATAAAATTCAAGTTTTCAAGACTTTATTTCGGGAATCTCTGACATCAGATGACTTTGAAAATTTCGATGATATTGTTTTTTATTTTGTTTTTCCGAGTCTGATGACAATTTCGAGGAAGATTCGAATTCGAAATATCAGGATCTTCGAGGAGAATCCAGACCAGGTTGAGATCTTCCAGGAAAATCTGTATCAGATCGATCAAAATTTCTCAAAAATATCCATTTCAAGCCAGATAAGAACCTTCCAGGAAGGGCTCCGAAAACAGTCCCTCGATCAGCAGACAAGGTTATTTTAATTTACTTTATTATCTCATCTACTGTTTATCTTTCCATAAAAAGCACTTATTATGCTCTTTTCCCACAGCAATCAGGCAAACTGAAAGGACATTACGCTATTTATTTACGTCAGGTGATTATTTTTTGCCAAAATCCGGCTCCAAATTTTTCGATAAAATTTGTTTTTAATGGAAAACAAGGAGTGTTCTTTTATCATTCTTCGTCGATAAAAAATGACCCAAAAGGTGATTGAATCTCGGATTAGAAGGTTTAGAAGATAAAGGAGGACTCAAAATCTATGGGAATCTTACAGAAAGAAGGACTTTGGAATTTATAGGAACTATATAAAATCAAGTAGAATTTGGAATTGATAAAAACTGATATAAAATCAAGCAGAGTTCAAGATTGATGAAATCGATCAACGTCAAGGATAGTCTGGAAGAGATAAAAGTAACATCAAACCAAGGATAGTCTTAGATAGGAAATTATTATCTAAAATCAAGGAGAGATCAGGATGTTGAAACTGATATAATATCAAAAAAAAATCTAAAATCAATAAAAAAATAATCTAGAATTGAGAAAATCTTTGGGTGACAAGGTTTATTTGGGTTTGGAAAATGTGCTCATCATCAACAAAGAGAATTTGGAATCAGAAAAATCCCGGGATGAAGACAAACATAAAAAATATCTAAACGTCGGTGGATTTGTTTAGAAAGCTTGATTCTAAACCACAGTTGCAAAAACGACTTCCGATTGAGGACAAAACAGTCACCCCCACATTAACTATGGGCCCACGTCGATAAACATCGACCTCAATATCAGGATCACTATAAAAACAAAGTTTAAATTTAAACTCAGATTAAAATAGAAATAAAAATTGACTCTATAGAATCTAATAAAAATCCCAAATATTTTCAATATTTAAGAGAAATTCCCAATATGAGTATCTAAAGCTTTGAAGGTCCTGAGGATTTTTATCGAGGAAAGTTCGCGAAACATTTGTTTCTGATTTTTATGTTATTTCTGTATGGAAAATCTTAATTTCAAAAGTAGTCTTTAATTATTTATTCTCTTCTTATGTTCTGTGTAGTTTGAAACTTTTGGTATTTATTATTCTTTATATTTATTTTGACTTTGATCATTTATGAACGAGAACATTGATGTTTCAAATGGATTTTTCATCACCTTGTGTAATCTATAGAATCGATTCCTATCTTTTGTCCAAGAAAATGGACAAAAATTGTTTCTGAAAAGTTTCTATTTTAAAAAGAATTTTTGTTTAATACTTTTTATTTAAAAAATTGAATTTCTTCTATAATGGTTTGAAGTTTAAAAGAAAAATTAGATTTTTTCAATAAAAACTTTTCATTTAAAGAAGATTTCAATTTTTTGATTTTCTTTGAAAAAGTAAATTTGAAAAATTTTTTGATTCAAAAACAAAAATTTAAATTTAGAAAAAAGGATTAAGCTTTTTATATATTTAAATCCCTTTTTGAAAAATACAATTTTAAGTATGTTTGGTCATCGGATTCCAAAAATAAATAGTCCAATGAGATTGTCGGATCTTGGAAGACAAATAGCCAAGGGCCGAAACTTTAGAAAACAGTAGTTTTACGATTTACTTTGCCTTAGGCAGAAATAGTAAAAACTTGCAAACTTGGATTGTACAAGGAATATTTTTAAAGTATTTAAAAATTAAACGTAATTTTGAGGAAGCTGCCTTGACGGGGGTTTTTAGGATTTTCCGGTCTCAGCCGGAAATTGTGGGATTTAATGTTTACTTAATTTGGTGGGGGTTCAAAAACCATAATGTTACACAAATATAAATATTTGTCACAGAATTCGAGTGAATTGTCTCAGAAAGAAATTATTGAATTTCCTAACTCAGAAAAACCATTCAAATTTAATATTTATGTATTGTTTTAAGACTAGGAAATTGTCTGGCAAATTTTAAATGATATACTATTATAAAATTCCAAAAAATTGTTCGGACAAAGAGTCATAATCTTTCAATGAAAGACACAAACTAAAATTTAATATTTATATTCTTGTTAAGTTTCAAAAGCTCTTTTTAAATTTAAAATCTACAAAGAAAGCTACTGTAGGAACGTGCGTTTTAAAATTTAATTTTTAACTTTTTAACTTTTCAAACTACTTTCAGTCATTACTTTTTAAAATTTGATCTTTGGTGCTTTTGAAATTTAATTTTTAAACAAGATCCCCTTGATCTGAAATGGCCGAAAGTTTTTCGAATTTTCTAAAAATGTGATTTCCCCGTTAATCGGCTTGGTTGTATGAAACAACATCATCGTAAAATTGTTTTGTATAAACATGTGGTTTTCATATTTTTTTAAAGGGAAACCTGAGTATTGTTTCAATTAATACGAGATTCTATCTTAAAAAACTAGATTTGGCCAGGAGCCAAAGACGTGGAAAAACCGGAATCCGGTGTTCTTTAAACAATCATTTTTTATTTTTTTTGATATTGCGCAATGTTGACTGACACCTGGAGCTGAGGTTTCAGAGACCGGTTTCGCTTTACTTCTTGCAGGAAATTAACTTTTTCTTCATAAAATCGACTTTTTCTTCATAAAGATTAAATTCCTTCAGGTTCCACAAAACCATAAATCTTTTCGGTTTCAATAAAAAGTTGAATTTCTTAAATTTTGATCAAAATGCTCTCCCTCTTAAAATGCTTATAAAAAGATTGAATTCTTCAAATTTTAATAAGCATTTTAAATTTCCCCAATTTTCATATAAAAAATTTCAATCTCTTAGATTTTGATAGAAAACTTGGCTTTGCTACATTTTCATAGGAAATTGAGGCTGTTAAGTTTCCATAAGACTCCAAATTTCTTTAGTTTTTCTTTTTATTGATATTTAGAAGGTTTTATTTCTTTAATTTTTATAAATTGCATTTTTATTTTTCGAAGAAAATGAAACATCTTTCGGCGATTTTTCTTCCTTGTGTTTTTTGATAAGATAATAAAAAATCATAAAATTCTGGAATTTTCTGGATGATTATAATAGAGCTCGCAGGAATATACAAATATTAAATTTCATTTTTTTGGTTTCAAGTGGAAAATCCTAGGAATTCGCGTCGGGATATTTTTTTATATATTTGTAGCAAACATTTTTATTTATATAGCAATATGACTCATAACTTACTCGGTAACTTAATGGATGACTCTGAGACATTGTAGAATCATGTAAACACAAAATTCCAGTTTCAGATCTCAACTGGAAAGTTCTAGAGATCTCTGGTGAGGTGGCTTTTGATCTCTTATGGTGTTTAAACTGTTGTGATTTTTTAATTCTGAGAATTTCTAGATGCACTTAAACATGAATTTCCAGTTTCCGATTTCAACTGGAAAATTATGAAAATTAATGTCAAGACAATTTTTTCAGATTTTTGTAGTAAATATTTTTGTTTTTAAAATAGTGAGATTTAATTTCTACTAGGCGGCTCTAGAGCCTTTTAGAAACATGTAAACATTAAATTTTTTGGTTTTAAACAGAAAATCCCGAAATCCGTTTCGAAATATTTTTTGAATGTTACAATAAATACTCTTGATTTTAACTCTTTGAACACGAAAATTTAATTTTGTTTTCTTTGGTCTCGAGCGGGAAATTCTGGAAATCTTTTCGAGGAATTTTAGGAATTTTTTATGGGTGATGATATTTATGCTTTCGTAATTTTGTGACTCTTGAACCTTCCGGAATTACTCAAGCATGAATTTCTGGTCTTTCTAGCCCCAAGTGAAAAATCTTAAAAAGCCTTATTGAGATCTTCTGGAAATGTGTCCTGATGTTTGTAATTTCCGGGATCTTGCGATTGTTAGGATTTCTAGAATTACTCAAGCACAAATTTGTCACACTTTTGGCCTTGAATTTGGAATTCTAAAATTTTCATCGAAACAATTCCTTTCGTAATTCTGTGACAAACAACTTTGGTTTGAAATTGCTTAATAATATGGTTCTGTCGAAAAGCTTGCACTTTGTTCTTTGTGTCTTATTTCGTACTTTTACCAGTTAATTATTGTTATTATTTTGCAATTCAGTCGTTCTTTGTTCTTGGAGGAATTTTTTTAGATTTCCAAAGAAGACATTTATCTTATAATTTATGTTTTTTTCGAAGAGAGAATACTTAAAATCTGGTACTGTATAAACAAATACTTTTGCAAAGTATGAAAATCGAAGGAAACTGTCAATTGGCACCTGTTTGGGGTTCGATCTCTGGAATTTTCTCCGAAAATATTTTTTTCAAAATTTTTTGAATTTTTCCGAAACCATTCCCTAAGTTTCTCGGAATGTTGTTGGATTTTTTGAAGGTTGTTTTCTAAATTTTTAAAAATTGTTTCTTAATCCTTTTGAAAATATTTCTGGAAATTCTCGGAATTTTTCCGATGGACGTTTTCGGGATTAGGAAGAGAAGGATATCCGTATCTATCTGCTGTTTTTATTCAAATTGATCTTGTCTGTAAACCAGATCCCAGATTGAAATCAGAAGTAGGATAACAGGTACTAAGTCGGGATGTCGGAACACATTAATCTCTTTATTTTTTTAAACATAATTGCTAACATTAAAAAAAGCGATCCGTGTATATTAATTGCTTTTATACAGGTTCTAGATGTAGTTTGTGAATCCCCCAAGTATAGTTTTCCCTTTAAAAGTCAACAAAAAAAGATATCGAAATCCTCGGAAACTTCCAAACAAAAACTTTGTATTTTTATCCTTAAATTAAGTATAATTCGATTAAATGTTTTAACTTTTTTTGTATTGTGTATAACTTGATTCAGACATTTTTTACTCTTTGTATTGTATATAATTTAATTTCCACGTTCTGGTCCTCATTCCCCCGGCCGATCCTCTTTTGCGGAAATCAACTTTTTGCTTAGATCTGCGGATCGCCTCAGGCGTCTTTCTGTTTTTCTTTTTCGCGATCCTGATCGACGTCAGCAACTGGTTTTGTCTGGATTTTCCTCAATTTTTTGAGGAATTGACGGACAGGACAAAACTGGCCAATTATTGGAAAAAAAAGTGGCCGGTTTTGTTCAATAATTTCTTTCAGGTAATTTTGAATCATTTTATTCTTCTGGTTCCTTTTATTTTTATTTTTAAAAAACAATGGATAATCGGTCTTGAATTGAGCTTTTTTTGTCAACATATTTTTCCTGATCCCGAATCTTTTTCAACTTCTTGTCGATCACTCTAGTCTCATGACTGTCCTTAATCCCGACAATTAAAATTTTTAAAAAGAAATAGAGAAATCTTTTAAAAAAATAGAGAATCCTTCAAAAATAGAGATTCTTCTGAAATAAAAAAAATAAAGAAAAATATCAAAAAATTCTCGTTTGGATTTTTCTGATTTTTCACCCACGGATTTTTTCGATAAATTTGGCCAATTTAGTTTTTTCTGGAAAAAACATGATTTGGTAATTCGACGAAGAACTTTGGCTCGATTATTTTCATCGAGTGTTTATAATTTTTTGAAAAAATCCATTTTTGTCTGATAAACAAAGATTTTGCTTTGTTTTTCTTTTGGCCCGATTTGTGAAACTATTCTTTGAAAAATTTCAAAGGACAAAGGTCAAAGAAAATCTCCAAAATCCGGTCAAAAATTTTCGAGATTAAAGTTTTAGGAAATTTTAGAAGTTTTTGGAAATTTGCGTCGAGACCATTTCGTAGAAAGTTTTGTTCTGATCTCTGTAGTAATGTGATTTCAAAGTCAACATCCAAGCTTCCGAGTTCTAAAAGGTTCAGGGGTTCAAAAGCTTTAGGTTTAAAGGTTCTGAAGGTCTGATGTCGAGACAATTCCGTCACAGCGTTTGTCTCTGTTTTTTGTAGTGGTGTCATTTTTCGACTTTCCGAAGTGAAGGTTAAATTAAACATCCAAAGATCTAGTGGAAACTTTCGAAGCGGATGTCTGAACTAAGAAACTTAGAAAATTCGTGTTGAGATAATTCTCAAAAACCGCTACAAAAAGATTTCAAAGTTCATTGTGGAACGACCTTAAAGTTTATCTCGTGACGATTTCAAGATTCGTTCTAAGATAATTATGAAATTTCCGTCGAAACAATTTCGTCAAATAGTTCGATTTTTGTTTTTTGATAGTATCTTATTTTGAAAGAACACTCAGGACAAAGGTCAATGGGATCGAAGACTAGAACACTTGGGAGATAAATTTCGTTTATTTCTTCCATGTGTCTGAAACTGTGTTCTACTCCTTGCAATTTTTTTTCGAGAATTTTCCTCAAGAATTTTTGATTGGAAATTTGGTCAATTTTTTCTCGAGAAACAATTCTCCATGGTTTCAAAAAATTGGTTTATTCATTTTTTGATTCAGTTTCTAGTTTTTTATTTTGCCACGTTTTTCATTTTTAAATCTGGCCTTTTAAACTTTTTAGAATTTGATAATATTAATATGGAAGTTAAAAAAAATTAAAAAATTCCGGAATTCAATGATATTGATTCGGAGAAAAATTAAAATTCAAAACTATTTTTAAATAACTTCGAAACAAATATCCAGAAACTTCCAGAATCCCAAATCTCAAACTTTTTTGGTTTTCCTAAATCCTAACAAAAATTGAGGAAGAAGTTTATCTCTGTTGATCTGTCCTGCAATTAACCAAAGATTGAACTTTGCTGATTTTTAAACAAAACATGCCGATCCTCGTTACTCCGCTTTCGAAAAGTGCTTTTTCCAAATTTATTTTTTCTTTCTTAAGACTGATTTTGTTTTTTCTTTTTCGACAGCCGTCCGGATCTTTATCAAAGTTTCCACCCTCAAAAGATATTTTTCGAAATTCCAGCAGCTGCTCATCAATCTTCCAAAATATCTTGGCCAGTTATTTTCTCGAAATAAAAAGGTATCTTTATCTTGCTCCGGGGTATAAAGCCGTTTTTTATTCTTAAATATTCTGACGAATTTGGAAAATTTATGGCTGTTCGTGTTCGAAGAATAGATTCTGGAAATTAATCTTTTTTTTATAAAAAACAAAAAAAGTATATTTTCGCGGAATTATTTCGAGACGGATTTTCTAGTTTCCCAAACTTCTACGTGAAAAAACAAATTTTACATTTTCTTTACGTAATTCCTTTTTTAAATATATTAATATGAAAGATCAGAAACGCAAAGTTCAACATTTCGACTAAATTATCTCGAAATTTGAATTTGAATTTTGGTATCAGGGACTTCCGTCAAATTCTGAAGATGAAAAAGTAATTTTGAAAAATTTCTATTATCTCTAAAATATTATTTATATTGTCTTTGAAAAATAATTTGTTATTTTCTTTGTTGTATTTACTTCTCATTTCCGGAAGACCCAAATTTTCCAAAAATGTCTTAATCCAATTATTCAATTCCGAGTCGATTTTGATGGATGTTGCTTCACTTGGTTACTCTATTATAACATTTACAGTAATTTCATTCTAATTTCGTACTAAATAAAAAAGAAAATGTCAAATAATTCCAAAAAAAAGTAGTCTAGAGAATTCCTAACTTCTCCATGTGGGATCAAAAACTACGAAAACTGACATTTATAAGGTATTTGAGATTTAGAGAAAACAAGATTTTTAGCCACATTAGTGTAAGAACAAAATTTCAACTTCTTGGATAATATTGCGCAACTTTATCCGAACACTATGATCAAAGAAAATTCGTCAAGGATGTTTTCCTTTTGTATTATCGGGAAATTTCATAATATTATATTTTCTAAAAACTGATCTCATTTTCCGAGAATTTTCTTTCATATTTTGAGGAAAAAAATGAAGAATAATGATCTCGATATTATTAGTCCCGGAAGCGAGGGAACCAATTGTCTTTTCTCGAAGAAACGAAATGTAGGCGTATTGTTCCCTAAAACTCCGAGATGTTTCTTTACTTTAAGAGCACTTGGGCTTCATCCTTTAGTACTGCAATTTATTAAAACCGGAGATTAAGGTAATTAAGTTCCCAAAAATGTAGGCGCATTTCTCCCCAAAATTCCGAAACACGTCTTTACTCAGAAAACATGTATTTAACTTCGTAAAATTCTGGTATCCTTTATTTTCTCAGTATCGTATTTTGTTAAAATCCAAAATTAAGGCAATTAAACATTTCTCAAACGATCTTTTTTCGAAAAAAACAACTTTGAAATTTTTTGTGTTTATTTTGTTTTCAAAGTTACAGCTTTAAAAAAAATTTATTTTTGTCTTTCATCTTATAAATCAAAAATTAAGGTAATTTCTAAAATGCCAGTTGCATTTTTTTCCGCGTGGGAAATGACCTTAAAATTTTTCTGCATTTTTGAATTCTTCGACGTCAGTTTTGTTTTTGTTTTTTTATCCTAGAGATTACTGGATATCCCGAAAAGAAATTATTCCGCCTCTTATCAGATAGGATTGTCCATTGAGTCATCCCATAAGGTAATTAAGAGTCGTTTTTTTTTAAAAAAATCTAATTTTAAATAATAGGAAAATTTGATCTTAGGAAATACTAAAGTAATTTAATTCTAAAGGTAATAAATATGTTCAAAAAATTAGATTAAAAATCGAAAGAATTAAATTTAAAAAAACAAGCATAAAAATTGAATCAAATATTTTCGAGAAATTTCATTTTTTCCAAAACCTGGAATTTCGAAATTATTTAAATATAAAATTCTACTCTTTAGATTTCGGGTGAAAAATTTTGTATCAAGACCATTTATTTGAATTTCGTGATGGAAAGTTTCTGTTTTGTAATATCGTGATTCACGGTCCACTGGGAAGCTTCGAGAATTTTATAAGAAAAGATAAATATAAAACCTGACTCCTCATTCCCAAATGGTAAATTTCAAAGTTTTGTCTCGAGATCATTTTTTATTTTTTATTTTCTACTATATAGTGTTTCTTTTTCGAGAAAATAATTGAAGTGAATGAATTTTCGATGTTTCAATTAAAGGATTAGAAAATACTACAAATTAAAGGAAGTCAATTGCCTTGACATTACTTGGTATCAAAAAGTACCGTATTTTTAAAGGTTAAATGAGTCTGGAAAAATACTACGAGAAAACAAAGTCCATTTTTTTGTTGAAATTCTATAGTGCGGACGTAGCGAAGCTTTTCTTTGAATTTGTCTTCAAAAACTTTCTTCTCAAATTCTTCTTAAACTTTTTCAACTTTTAAAAAACAGGAGATTCTCGAAATCCGTGTCGTAACGGCTACATAGCAAGTTTGCTTTTAACTTTCATAGTAGTTACTTTAAAATAAAAACTAGGTGTTTTAAGTTTTCCTAAAAGTTCAAGGAAAAGAATAATCACGTGAAATCTTTTATTTTTATCTTTATTTTCCATTTTAATTCTTCTTACTTTTTATTATTTTATTTCTTTTTGGATAGTCATCGTGGACTTTTCTCTGGGGTTTCGTTGAAATGGATTAACCTGCACAAGAACATTTGACCAGTCAATCACTGTTATCTTTTTCAACATTCCCTGATAATCTAATCGTCAGCTTCCGCCAGAACGGAATTGTTTAGAGCTTTTCGAAACGTTTTTCTCGACGAAGAACAACAAAAATTTCATTTTTTATATTTCTATTTCAAAAAGCTGAATTTCCAAGTTTGTTAAATTATTTAAACATCGATTTTTATTTCTTTACAGAATTTTATTTTCTCGTTTTATTTTTATTTTTAAAAATATTATCTTTGATTACGGAAAGTTTGGCGGCTTTGAGACTCATTTTCATCCGAAATCTGAAATTCGAGAAGAGTTCCGTTGACGTTCTTGGTATACTGTAATTTTCTGATAAAAATGACTCTTGATGAAAGAATTATATTTATTTTATTGTGCTTTTAAAATTAAAATTTTGCAAAATATTTTGGAGCTTCTTGAGAATTCTGGAAAACATCAAAGTTTAAGAGTGACAATTCCAGAAATTCGTTCCGGGGCTATTTCTCGAAAGATTATTCTTAATTTTTATAAGAACATAATCTCAAAATTAGCTTTTAATACCAAAATTTTCAGTTCTGGGGATTCTTGTTGAGACAACTACGTATTAATTCTCGTTTTTAATTTATATAATAGTGGGTTTTTGAATCAAGCTAATCCTTTTTCATTTGACTTCCTTCGGGACGTCATTTTGCAAAAATAGAAAAAAGTTCTTTTTAAAGCCTTTGATGAAAAACTAATTGAAATAATTAGTGTAGAGCGCCTCGGGGGATATTTCTCGATGACGCGAGATTTCGTAGTCTCGTTAGTTGTTTTCTCTCCATTTTGCCATTCATGGATGCCCTGTTGACTGGGCACTCTTGGCCGGAGGCAATCAAGCTTCTGTCCGCCCATTTTTCTTGAGCAAGCTCTCGTCTGTTGTTTTCGATGCCGAAAACCAGTTCACGTCATTTTTGCGTGTCGCTTTCGTGAGGGTGGTGGTTTTCTATTTTTTATATTTTCTGAAGTCATCTAGAACCTAATAGATACATTCGGAGATATTTAAAATTTATAGTTTTGGAAATTCGTATCGAGAAGGTTCTCTTTGAATTTTAGAAGAAAAAATTTCGAAAACTTTGGTTTCAGAAGGTACTCAGAAGTCGTCTAGAGAAATTTTTCCAGGAATTTTCTGAAATAAGAATATGAAAATATGTGTTTTTGAGTTTTCCGCGGGATTCCAGAAATTTCTTTCGGAAAATTGTTTCAAATTCTCTAATTAACATCTGAAACTTAAAAACCTTCGGAATTTTTCAGAACCTTCTAGAATTCAAAGATACCAAAAGGAATGGTGGAATTTTGAATTCCGGAAAATTTTCCTTGAACTTTTCAGAAATTGTCGAAACATTTGAAACTTTGAGTTCCGGAAATTCGCCTCGAGACAATTTCGCTGAAGTATTGTTTTTGATTTCTATAGTGTGATTTTTCTTGGACGAATTCTTGTTTTCGATGCCGCAAACCAGTTCACGTCATTTCTGCGCGGGGCAATTTCAATTTTTCCTACTTTCTTATTTTTTACTTTTTTGCACTTTTCGAGTTTTCCCAAGGATACTTTCTAGAAACCATTTTCCAAGGATTTCCCCTTAATTGTGTACAGTTACTTTCAAAATTAAATTCTTTTTTCGGTGTTTCAAATATTTCAAATGAAAATTCAAAGCCATTTTTTCGAAAATAATGAGAGAATCAACAAACAATCGTCGCTTGTCTGTCCTGTTCTCGACCATTCCAGAAGCTCCGCCCGCTGGTTCTTTCAATGCCCCGCCATTCGGCGACTCGCTAGGGCTCGTTCCAGATGCGCGCATCTCTCTCTTATCATTTTGTCATGGCCCCACCATTCAACAACCCGCTCGGGTCTATTCCTGATAAACATTTATCATTTTATCATCTTGTTGTGATCCGTTGGTTGTCACTCGCCTGAGTCCTTGCTGCACACATTGCCCTTATCGTCCTCAAGCAGTTTGTTGACTCTCGAGCATAGTTTCAACGCGCAACTACTGCTCTTATCAACTCATTATGGCATTGCCATGTGGGATTTGTTCGCACCTTATTTTCTTGTGTTTATTGTGACATGCGTGTTGGTAAATCTGGTTTGTTTTAATTGTATTTACTTCGCCCTTTCTACCATGGAGCGGAGGTTGATGAATCGCACTCAATTTCAACGCGCAATGGTTTCTACGTTTTTTAGGCCACAATTATCTAGTGGATTAATTTTAATTTCGACATGTTTATCTTTCATTGCCTTTCGTGGCACGATCGTTTGGCGACTTGCTTAGGTGTATTCCGGATGCACACATCTCTCTCTTATCATTTCTTATCTCGGATTCTCCAAAGCATCAAAGTCATGGTTTTGTCTCTGATTTCAACAGTTTGTTTCTACTTTTTGTTTTGTTGTTACACTACAGAATCAGATTCGCTCGTTGCGTGCTTTGACATTTTGTATTCAATTTCTCCGCGTGGTTTTCAAGTTTTTATTATTTTTAATTTTTAGATTCAAAATTACGACAACGACAGTTGAACATAAACTTTGTTCATCACGCTTGTCGCAAAAGTCTCCTAGAAGACAAAAGTCGAGTTCGAATTCCTCTAACTCGACCATGACAGGCCTCAGCTCTTTGCCGAAGGCCGAATGTTGTTCGACTAGCTATGCCTCTCCTAGCTCCAATGTAACTGAACTAAACTCCAAACAGGTAAATCTGGTTCATTATCTTCGGATTAAATCAGTTTCAACAAAATCGATCTTCATTGATTGAAACTGATCTAATCTGGATTGGATTATTGTTGTTTTTGTCCCGTAACTGAGAGAATTATTTCAGATTGACCGCCTACGCTCTGTTTTGAGCGAGTCCGTCGAAATTCACGGAAGGGAAAACTTCCCAACCTTGGAAATCGCCCTCCATGATCTGATTGGAAGAGTCAGGAAACAGTTGGGATTGGCCGGAGTCAACCTTAAATGTGTTAAATTGAACGGAGGAGCTGCTAGCTTCGTCCTTGCAAATGAACAATTTCAATATTGTGACTTGGATTTGATTTTCCCGATTTCACTCTCGAGGGAGGAGGACTTTGACAAAGTTCGTGACGCTGTGTTCGATTCTCTTCTTAGTCTTATGCCGGTCCAAGTTAGCAAAAGCAATATCTGTGCCGATACCTTGAAAGATGTCTACATTTCCAAAATGGTTAAAGTCTGCAACGAGGAGGACAAGTGGTCTCTCTTCAGCCTTCACAACGACTACGGTAAATGCATCGAGCTGAAATTCGTCGACAAGATGCGTAGGCAATTCGAATTCAGTGTGGATTCATTCCAAATCACTTTGGATAAGTTGCTGGACAACCTCCAGGAGCAGAAACCAGTCATTGTTGCTGAGTCCATGTTTGGTGATATTCGTCAAGCCTTGGGACACTTGAACAAGAGATTAATCGATACTAGAGCTCCGGAAGAAATTCGTGGCGGAGGACTTTTGAAGTATTGTCATCTCTTGACTCGAGGGTACAGAGCCACTACGAACTGTCGGGAGATGGAGAAGTATATGTGCTCCAGATTCTTCATCGACTTCAGTGACATTCAAACTCAGGAACTAAAACTTATCTGTTATCTGGACAACCACTTTGGGAACGAAGATCAAGTAAGTCTATTTTTGGGTGTTTTCGAAATTCTAATTTCCTGAAATTTCCTGCAATTTCTTCGAGATGTAAATAACTGTTTTTGAACTCTTATTTGCAAAGATTTTCGGAATTTTCATTTCCGAGGATTTAAAATTTTCGAAAAGGAAAGTACGCGGCTCTTTTTGGAGTTTTATTTTTGAAAATAGTGATTTTTTAAGGTAGGAAGTAAGTAGCCCTTTTTGGCATTAACTGACGTTCTCCGGCGGGGGCGCTGCAAGGGAGCTTGTTTGTATAACCGGCACTCTCGCTTTTGGTTCTGACGTCAGATTACGTCAACTAGAAGAGAGCGCGTGCCCGTGGCACTCACTCATTCTGTCCCTATATGCCTTTCTATGGTATTGATGCAATTAGTGAAAAAATAGCTTTAAAAGAATTTTGGGGTTTTAAAAAAGGAATTAAATAAGTAACGAACAAATTTTAGATGAAGCTGCATTATCTTCAAGTTCTCCACAAAACGATTAAGGAATCTACTATTTGCTTGATGGGACATGAGCGACGTCAAACACTGCAGATGGTGGATAGACTTCGGACCCAGTTGGAGTACGGCATGATGTTCGTGAACTCCAACCTCAGCGTTGCTTGTGGAGGAATGGAAACCCCTAGTGGGATGAGTTCCCCGGCTCCTCCAAGCACTGTATCCACCGAAACGGTCTCCTCTGTTCCCAGCTCCGCTGGCCGCTCCACCATCCTCTACTGGCCCCCGAACTCAAACTTCTGGATCCCCGTCGTTTAACGCCTATTTGTTCATTCCTGTTGACCAGGACGATACTGTAGAACACCGACTTAGCCCTTAGTAAGAAACACAAAAGTCAGCTTTAGAACAATTATTTGTTTCTGTGTATATTAATTGTTTCCGAGAGCCCGCCTTCTCTTTGCCTTGTCAAGTGCCTGGAATTAATATAGTTTTGCTGGTTGTCAAAAATTGTAAAGCATTTCAAAAAAACTTTTTATATCGTTATTACAGCCAGCTACTTTTCCTGGCGCTTATTTCTGGTAAGCCCCTTAGGGCAATTTCTATCCAAAAAATTTCGCGGGCTTCAAAAACTGATGAAAACGTGGTTTTATAAAAATTTTGTTCAAAAAGACAAGAAAATAATTCTTGTTCTACATGTTATTTTTAAATGTAAACATAATATTTTGAAAAAAAATAAAAATTTTAAACATGGATTTCAAGCGGTACTGTAACAGGAGACTTCTCGGGGGAAAATCGTGTTTTGACTTGGGGTGTAGTTTTTGATCGAACATGCACCTGGTTTGGTTTTCCTTTTATAGGAATTATGGTTCTAAGAAGTCTTGATTGTCGTTTCTCGAATTCTGTCCAGAATAAAATAGAAGCAGAACGAGCTTCTGGTTGGGTAGAGGCTGTGTAACTTTGGAACCTTCGAGCTTTGAAATTCTCGTTGAGAGCTTCATAAAGGTATTCATTAGTTTTTATGTTTTTTTTATTCTGAGAAAACGATTGCGTTTTTTCAACTTTCACCAAGAAAAATATGACGAAACTAGCTTCATCAACTCTGGATAGAAACTACGGAAAGCTGAGGTTCCAAACTTTGGAAATCTTTAAACTGAAATCCGTGTTGAGGTGATTTCATAAAAGATATAATTAATTGTGTGATTTAAGAAGTTTGACTATTTTTACTGAGTTGCATTTTAAAAAAACTGACGACAAAATAGAATTGTGGGAAATTTGGAGGTTTTAAAATTCAGAAATCTTGAAACTCAATGGGAACTTCTAGAAATCCGTTGAAATAAGTTTATGAAAAAACTTCTTGTTGGGAAAATTTTGTAAAAAATCTTGCTGAGACGAACACAACGTTTGATTAGGATAATCCTATAAAAAATTATTTTTCTTTGCAATTGCATAATTTTCTGACTATGAGGATTCTCGGCTCCAGTTTGTTGACTTTTATCCGGAATCAGCTGACATAAAAAGAACAGCTCCATAAACTAAAAATAAAAATTCTGACGACTTTAACAATTTAAAATCGGAAAGTTCCGGAATCTAGCGGAACAATTCTGAAAAAGTCCAATACTAAACTTTGAAAACTTTTGAAAAACATTTAAAATTAGGAAAACTGAAGTTTGTAGAAAAATTCAAATTTAGGAGACTTGGAACTCTTGGAAAATTGCGGAAATTAGTGTCAGGAAAATTTGGCAAAATATTTACTTTTAATTTTTATAGTTTTCTAATTTTAAAATTTAACTATTTTTTTGTTGACTTTCATTCCAGGAAACTGATGACACGAATGGCAACATAAACTGGAAATGGAAATTCTTACGAATCCAGTAATTTTAAAACTATAGAACTCCGGAAATTTGTGTTGGGAAAATTCACAGACATATTTTTTATAATTATAAAAATTTAACTATTGCTCATTAATTTTTATTCCGGAAAATTAATAAACTAGACTCAAACTAGAAATGGAAATTATTCCGAATTTGGTATTCTTAAGATTTTATATCTAATCGGGTCAGATGCTTTTTTTAATATGCATTATAATTTTAATCAGAAATGCCAAAAACTGACATCAGAATCCGGAGATTTTTCGAGAAAATATTCCTTCGTTAATGAAGAGCAAAAGTCACATTTAGAATTTTTTTGGAAGTTTTTTTAAAATTGACTGAGCCTGGAAGTTCTCGTGGACTGAGAGAATTTTGTTTTATTTCATTTTATTTTTGGAAGGGATACTGTAGTTGATGTAGAATCAAAAGTGACATGGGTCTTCCAGAAAACTTCCGCTGAAACTAATTTTTCGGATGTGTTTATTTGTTTCAATATCATGTTAAATCTCAAAACTAAAATTTGGAATTTATTTCTGTATATGGAATTTCATAATAATTCATTTTAAACTAATTCCGTAAAAATTGTAATCTCATTTTTCAACAGCATAATTTAAAAAATCACGGTGAAAACAATAAACTCATGTTTTTTTATCCTCGATAATTCCCGGAAATCCTAATCTACGATTTTTTAATGGAATATTTTTGTAAAATTACTCTAAAAGCGCAAACAATAGGCTTATGTTTTTCCATACACGATAATTCCCAAGAACTTATTTTGAATAATTTCGTTAAAATTCTATGATTTTTCAACAGCGTAATTTTAAAAATCATTCATAACAAAAATAATACACATGTTTTTCCGTACATGATAATTCCGTTAAAGTCCTAATCTGTGATTTTTTAATAGAATATTTAAAAAAATCAACTTCATAATGAAAACAATGAACTCGTGTTTTTCTATACACGATAGCTTTCAAAAACATTTTCAAATAATTCCCCTAAAATCCTAATCTATGATTTTTAATATAGTGACATTTGGGTTTTCATTGAAATTCAACTAGTTTTTTCCAGTTCAAAGGGCCTCTCTGAGAAGAAACATCTGGCATCATCCAAACGGCAGTTTCATTCGTTATTAATTCTATAACCCTTGCGGCAATTTTTTGGAAAAGATCATTTGACATCATTTTATTCAAGTTTAGATCGGAAATTTTTCCGAATTTATAATTCAAAAAAACATGGTTAAAATCGCCTCCAAAAATTGCATTTGGAATTAAAAATCATGAAATTAAATAATTCATGAATTGGAATTAAAAAATAAAAATCCTCGGGGGAAAATGTAGATTGACGACATTTTTAAAAAATTTAATTCTTATATTTTGGATTAGTCTTTTGGGATTTAATGAGGACACCTAGAATAGGAATCCGAGAATAGAAACTACGAAAATTTTTATTGAGATCATTTTGTAAAAGTTGTTTCTAGAATAGTGTGATCTTGGAACTTTGCAAATAAAAATTATGGAAATTACTGTTGAGATGATTTTGTACAAAAGTGATTTTTGATTTTTAGAATAATATTGTCCGAGAAAAAAACATGAAAAATTATGGAAATCCGTACTGAAACAATTGTGTACGAAAGTGGTCATCGACGTTCAAAATAATATAGTTCTGAGATAAAAATATGAAACAAGAATTTTGAAGTTTCTGAAAATTTCCCTGGAGACAACTTTCTTGGTAATTCACTTCTTGTTATTTACAATAATTGGAATATCTTTGTGATAAAAATATTTTGCCAGCTTGGTGTGAAATTTGAATTTCTAAAGCCAATTAATCATTACCACCTTAATCTTCCAGAATCTCACGAAAATTCCCAAAAAAAAACGCATATCAAGAATTCCGGAAGTCTAAAACTTTTTTAAGAAAATCTCGTAGTTTATTTTAGATTCAACAATTAAATCATTTCGTTATTTTTGTGGGGAATTTTGGTTCTTAAATAGTAACTAATTACAGTATTTATGAAATTTCACAACCCCACGTAAGATCTTTTTTGCAGGTGTCAAAGACTGAAATGACGAAAACTAGACTGTTTTTTCCCAAGCTTAGTAAAAAATTTATCCTTAATTCCAATGATGACTGAAAATTCCATTAATTTGGAGAAAAGCTTGAGTTTTAGAACTAATTGCAATATCTATAATATTTCGGAATCTCACGTAGGCCTCCTCAGCATGAGTCAAAGACTAAGAATTCCGAAAATTAGAAAACCCTCGAAATACTTTTCCCATAGCTTCATCATTCACTTTAACAATGATTGAAATGCTTCAATAATTTAGTGGAAAAGCAGAACTTTAAAGGTCACTAAACTACAACAACTTTAATCACCCAGGATCTTACGTAAGCGCTCAAAACAGACGTCAAAAATCAAGAATTCCGGATGTCTCCAAATTCTCCTCGAAACAATCTCGTAAAGGCCCTTATTTCTTATTTTATGACATTTTCGTTCATTTTCCTCAAAGTCAATCCAAAACTTCCTTTGTCCAAAGGTCACGTATCCAAAAAAACCATTTTCCATTTTTGTTTTTTTCGAAATTGAATTCTATCTTTGCAAAAAATATTATTCCTTCATTCATCCAACTAAATTCTCGTTTTCGTCATTCAGAAATTATCCACAGACAAAAACAAAAAAAGCTTCAAAAGAAGTAATTTCAAATAATATTTTTCATTGATTTTATATAGTAACTTCATCACACCCATTATGGCACCAGTTATTTTTGTGACCTAAATAAGCAGAACCTA
The DNA here is from genome assembly GCA_009761265.1 of Halicephalobus sp. NKZ332. Lineage (NCBI taxonomy): Eukaryota > Metazoa > Nematoda > Chromadorea > Rhabditida > Panagrolaimidae > Halicephalobus > Halicephalobus sp. NKZ332. Next base: position 61,512 of record VOSG01000089.1, read on the forward strand.
AATTATTAAAAATCCATCGCCTTTGAACCTAAATCACTAAGACTCCTTCGAATCCAGATTTCAGAAATCCTTCATCCTTGATCCAGGCTGTCAAAACTCCATCATCTTCTTCAACCCATCGTACACTCTCCACTTCGTCGGCATGTAGAAAGGTTCATGGACATGGGGGAAGGGGGTGTCCCAGCCACAGATCCTTGCAATAGGAGCTTCCAAGTTCAAAAAGCATTCGTTCTGGATGGAAGCCGCAATTTCGGCAGCGAATCCCGACGTTAATGGAGCTTCGTGCGAAATTAGTAATCTTCCAGTTTTAGATACGCTCTAAAAATTATTTTCAATTTAAAAAATTAACTTGATCTTTGACTTTGTTTTAATCCTTTTGACCTTAATCACTTTTAATTCTCATAAAATTTTAAATCAATCATTTTTTCAATAACAAAAATAAACCTACATTTGCTACTGTATCCAGATCCCAGGGGGCAATTGTTTGAAGATCAATTACTTCACATTCAATCCCGAGATCTTTCTTGGCAATTTCCGCGACTTCCCAAAGGACATGTAACTGAGTACCCCAAGCAACTAAAGTTGCATCTTTACCTGAAAAATTTTTACTTTCACTTCATTGCTTTTTTATTTTTTTATATTTTGTTTTTTTTTTAATTTTCAAAAATGCTTGGAAAACAAAAACATGGACTCGAGTCTAGCATATTCTAAAAAATACACAAAAGAAAGAAATAAAAAAGATTAAAATTCTATGCATATTATGAAAAATAAAATTTTCTCTAATATGTTTAGGGAAAAAACCGGAAGGGATTTAAAAATTGTCAAAGTAAACCTCAACGGTTTTTTAGATATTTATCCACCTGGACAAAATGCAAAAAAAAATCTTTTTAAATAAACCATGATCCGGTTCACGTTAAACCCATAAATTCCCTCTGATCTTTTGCAGAAACAAACAATAAATCCAAACCACGCAATAATCGATTGACCAAGGAATATTTTTTAAATTAAATAAACAGACCTGGACGAACGATTTCAGCCTTTCCAAGAGGGATCGTGTAATTTCCAACAGGGACTTCCTCGACAGCAGAACGGTAAAGGACCTTAGGCTCGAAGAAAACACACGGGTCAGGTTCATTGATACAGGAAAGAAGAAGACCCTTGGCTTGGATAGGGCCTCGAGGGACGACGACTTTGATTCCCGGAGTATGAGTGAAGTTGGCTTCGGGGCTTTGGGAGTGGTACAGGGCTCCGTGACCGATGGCTCCCCAAGTGGCTCTGACGGTCAATTTACCGCAGTTGAAGAGGTTTCCTGTCCTGTATCTGTACTTCGCCGCCTCGTTCACAAGCTGAAGAAATGTAAAGAAGTCACAATCAAGATTCCTAAGTTAGTCAAAATATGTACCTGATCGTAAGCTGGGAAGATGTAGTCACCAAATTGGATCTCAGCAATGGCCGTGTGACCTGCAACAGCCAACCCAATTCCGAATCCGGCGATCCCCTGTTCGCAGAGAGGAGTGTTGAAAACTCGGTCTTTTCCGAATTTCTCCTGAAGTCCTAGAGAACATCTGAAGACCCCTCCGAAAGCGACGTCTTCTCCAAAAACACAGGCCGTGTTGTCATTCTCCAAAGCGACGAACATGGCGTTGTTGATGGATTGGCACATGTTCAGTTTCGCCGTCTCACCTGAAAAACCCGAAAATAAGTTTCAAATTAAAAGATGTAAAAATAATTTGAAGCTAAAAAGCTATATTGAAACGAAAACTTAAAACTACTTTCACACATAAATTTTGAGAAAATTCCATATACCCCCTTTTAGGACCAAGATATCACTTCATACATGAACTCCCAAGATAAGGAATTTTTGATATATGAACTTCCGAAATGAAAAATACCTTCATATATCAATTTCAGCAGTTAAAGACATACCTAAGCTCGGATCGGCCTTCGAAGGATTGAAAGTGAAAAATGAGGAGTTCCTGACAGGTTGGAGCTTGTTGACGAAGCCGATAGACTTTAGGAGAGCTTGTTTCCCCGCCATGACTTCTAGAAAATTCAATCATTTGAAAAACTCGAAAAAACTGGACTTTTTCACGCAATTTGGATAATTAAAAGAAACAAATCCCTCGAGATTTGCAAAAAGACTATTTTCTCGAACTTTCTCAAATTAAAGAAAACGAATTTTTTCAAACTTCTTCGGTGTAAAGTTGAATCAGTTTTGTCTTTTTTTACTGTCGATTGTTGTCGATGATCAGCACGCTTTGCCAGACTTGCTTGATCTTGCAATTTTTACTCTCTCTCTTTCCTCAAAAATTTATAATTTTAATAGAGAATTTTTTCTATTATTGAAGAAACCCTGAATTTTTTATTTCACACTTGGTAGAAGAACTTTGAGGTTTCATTTTTTGTTAAAAATTTGGATTTTTTTTATCTTTAATGAAAAACTCCGAGCTTTATTATGTAAAAACATTGAATTTTTATTTTTTTTATTAAGAAAGATCAGATCTTTGTATTTTGGTCTTTCTACATTGTGGAATTCATGATTCAAAGGGACTCTAGGCGATCAAAGGTTCTTTCCTCAACCCTGAGAATTGTGCTTCAAATCATTTTTTTATTTTCATTAATAGTGCTTCCCCATTTCCATCAGCTTCGCCCCCTCATGAAATGTTGTTCTGCCCTTTCTGATTTTCATAAAGAAATTGAAGCGAGGGACCGACTTTCCATATATGAAAAATCATTTTTGAATAAGAATTTTATATCGGATTTTTTCAGGAGCAAGATGTCGGGTGGATTTCTTTCTAAAGCAAAAATGCATGCCAAGACGATTGTTGTCGTTACGGTGTTTCTTTCTGGAGGCTATGGAGTCTTCTGGATCGGCAAGAAAATCCAGGGCTACACTCAAGGGACCCCGTACAGAATAATGGAGGAGATGGATGACTTCACGTATAACAAGGAGCTGAATAGTAGAAGGACAGCCTCGAGGAATCAAGTGTGATGTAGATCACGAAAATGATAGTGAATTTAGATAGAGTTGTTGATCTCAAAGTTAGATTTGGATAAAAGTTAACGACTATCAACTATCAAAGTATATGATTGCAATACTAAGAGAAAACTAAACGAGGAGAAGATAAAGTATCCACTTGCTTAAAGTCTCAGGATCAGAAATACTACTTACAATATACTCATGACTTAATTACATCCAGTAAGAGACATTTAATAGTTCTAGAAAAATTTACAATAGTCGGTGTAAATGTTGTGCTATTATTCGATGTTAGTTTCTCTAGGGCTCCGAGGTTTAAGAAGATTTGCTTCAAGATCTTCGAAAAAATTCTTTCGAAGTTTTCTAGTACTATGCGTACTAGTTGTCGTATGCCTGATCATACTTAGCATCAATAACATAATGATCCTGATTTGGACTACTTCCAGTTGGTTATAGAAAATTGTATTTATTATTTTTTGAATCCGATCCAAGCACGAAATTAAAACTTACGACTTTACTTAATCCTGATACACCGAGTGAAGTTCGTTGCAACATAATCTGTTAGAGAAAAATCCGTTCTGAATTATTGTTTTTTTCCAAATTTGCAGTATTTTTAATTTAATTTTAAAAACTTTCCAGCAAAATGAAGAACATTTTGATCTTCCTCTCCTTCGTCGCCGTTGTTCATGGAGCCTGTAATCTGGCTTCCGAAGAGACTAAGTTCGCGAAATTGTACAAGAAGAATTATCTGAAGTTACTGACTCTTAAACAAGCGAAAACTTTAGTGAAGAACATGGAAAGCTTCCTCGTGAATGCTTCTGCCGGGGACATGGGGACCCTCTATGAATGTGAGTGACTTTAATTTGGAGAATCTCCTTGAATCTAATCGGGACCAATATCAGAAAATTTTTAATTTTGTATCATTTTAAATAATGATTACTTTAGCTATTATCAACGGAGAAATCACTCTGTTGTCTAGTGCAAATCAAGCCAAGTACAAGAGTGTTCTCGCCATGGCTGGTAATGAACTAGGGAGTGAGGATAAAGTTAATACTCTTCTGGGTCAGGTGAAGACCGCCGTCGTCACTGTCGCGACTCCTTTCTTTACGAATGCCAGGAAAGTCGCCTCTCAAAATGCTAACGCTGATATCAAAACTAAAAGCTGTCTGTGCATCCAAGCTTTTGGACCGTATTTCAACAATGTGAACACGAATGTTACTATGAGTAAGATCAAGCAATCCGCGAATGCTGCCGACTTGGTAAAATTCAAATCTGTCTTCAAAAAAGTCATGGCTTTGTTTTCGTTTTGATATTAATGTGTCCCCTAATGTCGATATTTGCTTTGGTATTAATATACCCTATAATAGCAATATCGGCTCTAATATCAATGTTCAATGGGATTAATTTGAGATTTACGGAAATCTCTGTTGCGAGTTGACGAACAATGAATTCAAGTTGATTACGTTGCGTACATCACATTGAAAATACTGCACATTTATGAGAAACATGATTGGTGGAATTATCTAGAAATGTACTTTCAGATCTTAGAATCTCTCAGGATCCTTGGCTTCAGGTCTTGCTTCCAGGATTTCTCATCAGGTTCTGGATGATCCTGATACTTCTAATAATTTCCTATCAAACTCTGAAATGCTCCAAGTGTTGTGAAAATTAAAATAAACTTTTAAGGAATTATCTCGACAAAGATTTTCGATTTTTTTCTGTAATTACACCGTTGCAGGAAATAAACAAGATTTAAAATTTTATATTTTAGTTCTAAGATTATGTTGTGGAAATTCAAGTTGTTTTTGATTATGGTCTCTGAGATCAAGGGAGATTTCCCATTGCCATTTATTCAAAGTTGTTTACGGCAGTGCCGATCTAGATAAATCTGGCCTGGGAGGATTGATAGCCATCCGAAAGAGGGAAAACTGGTTATGCACCAGGTATATTTTCTATACACCCACGTCGACCTTTAATTGGAGGATTGACAACCCATCACTCTGATCCTTTTTCGTATCTTTCCATCGTCCTTCGTTTCTGACAGGATTCCAATTATTTTTTCTCAAAATAACGGTGAGTTTCTTTTTGAAAAAAAATAATACATAAAAATTTCAGATGAAGTTTCTGGTTTTCATCTTTATCCTTTCCATCGGATATGCCCTCGGCCAAGACCAACTCACTCAATGCAGAGCCGAACTCGAAAACGTCCACAACGAAGCTACTCTCCAGATAAAGAACTTAACTGACATAATCCAGGACTACATTGACGGTATTGCCAAAAATGCCTCTCTCGGAGACGTCTTGAAACAAAAGATGCAAGCCACAGCCGCCGACATCAAGAGTAAATGGAATTCTTTCGCCGACAACGTCAAACAAACTTTCTCTAACCTCGGAGGAACTATCACTAACACCTGGCAAAATATCTTCGGAAATCCCACGACCGTCATCCCCACAGTCAGACCCGGAGTCACTGTACCCCCTTCGCTGCCAACTTCATCTCCATCCTTCTGGGACAAAGTTCGCAACTTCTTTGGTTAATGTTATCTTTAATAAACTCTCCTATTTTGAGTCATTTATGTTCAATGTAGACAACAGCTAGGAGAGTTTGATCCAAGCCATAAACACAAATCTAAATTCCTTTCAAAGACCGGCCTCTATCAGCTTAGACAGATTCAGGGTCGGCATCGATTGCCTTGAACCAGTGACCGCATTCGCAGCGCTGAGTCAAGCCTTTGCGGACGACCATGAAGTTGACGTGACCACTGTCTGGTTCACCTGTATCGGGAAATATAGAAATTCGCTAACAATGAGGGGCAACTTACACATGCATCCGACGATACGGAAGTCAAAGTGAGCAGGAACCAAGTTGGGCTTCTCGCGGGACGATACTTCGGCACGGTAGTAGACTTTAGGTTCGTAACGATCGTCACCAGCAAGACGAGCAATCAACATCTTCTTTTCACGACCAGTGGCATGTTCCAAAGGATCGGGGTCTGCAATTGGACGTTGATGGGGTTGAGGAAAGCAGAAGGAAAAGGGACTTACAATAACCATAGTCTTCGGGATTGGCTTCCGTGGCGTAAGTTCGAGTAGCGAGGTTCGAGACCGCCGAGATGGAGCGGCTTTTGGCCAAGTTGGCAAAGACCGCAACGCGAGATGCAAGACTTGCCATGCTTCTGGAATTTTATGATAATGCGATATAAAAAGTTCTCATAAACCGCAATTATCGAAATGGAGAATAAAAAACCAATAACGATCGCATGCAAACTCAAAATAAGAGTAGCTTACAGTTTAGTATTCAATATATATAAGCTCGAAAGACACTTTTATTATATGAAATTAAAATGAACGAATTTCGCCAAAAACTCTAAGATAAAAGCAAAACTGCAACGCGGACAGGTCTTTCGTTCCAGGACCATCGAGTAGGGGAAGGATTAACGAGTTATTATTAAAGAGATTTCGTATTGTAAAGGATTGGAATAAAACAGACTTTGCTAGAATCACGCAAAATAATAGTGACAGCAAAAAACCTAGACGCGAACACGGCTTTCGTCCCGGGACCCTCGGATGTGGAAAATATAAACTAGTTTTGTTAAAAGAACTTTATATTGCATAAATTAATAAAAATGACAAAAAATTAAAACAAATTTTACTGAAATCACGTAAAGTAAAGCAGCAGCAACAAAGTCGAGACGCGAGCATGTCTTTCGTTCCGGGACCCTGGAGTGAGAAAAGGACTGACTGGCTTCGTTTAAAAGCTTTATCAAAATAAAAAAAGATAAAAATTCAACTTTATTATTTATAAAATACGCTTAGTTTTATTATTCTTCTGATTCGACTTGATCAATCTTGGAATCCTTGTTTAATGCCACAACTTGTCCAGTTGTTTTAAGGGTAGCCGGAGTTTTTTTAGGACTCGGAGTACTTGGAGCAGCCGGGGTGCTTGGGATACCTCGGATACTTGGGGTAGTTGGAGTACTTGGGGTGGTCGTGGTAGTTCCTGTTTTTTGAGGACTCGGAGCGTTTGTGGCAATGGGAGATCCATTGATTCTGAAGAGATTCCGGGAACCTCTAGTCGTTGGCGGAACGATGGAGCTGGCTTCTGGAAGGGCTGAATCCAACGCCAGAGGATCCTTCAACTGGAGAGGGAGTCTCCGTCCGAAGGCATCAGTCACCTCCTCGAAGAACGGGGATCTCTGGGGGGCCTCGAAGGGATTCGTTTGTCTTCTGAGGAATTCGAGGTCAATGTTGTTCTGAGTCCTTTGAGAAGCCATATTTTGGGCTGAAAATCCATAAAATTTAGTAAAACTTCATTTCAAAATAACTTTGATTTTTGTATTAATATGAATTTTATATTTTTATGAAAACGAACCCAAAGAATTAGCGTTCCTGGAAGTGACTGATCTGATTTGATTCATGATGGCCAAGGCATCCGTTTCTCTCCCCAAAATTGGCTGAGAGGTGGCTGTCACTATTCTTCCGATTTCCGGATTAAATCCAAACTGCTCGTTCGCGAAGCGATTTTCTGGGAATCCAAGCTGTTCATTCCCGAAGCGATTTTCTTGGAATCCAAATCTCTCATCCTCGAAGGGCATGATCGGACGTCCGTGGCGAATCATATTTTGCTGAACAAGTCTCTGGATCTCCAATTGTTGTCTTCTGTTTTGTTCCACCAATTCTATCAGAATCCTGTCTTTTTCCAAAGTCGGAAGTCCTAGTTGGAATCCGAGGGAATTCGTACTGTGTCCTGCGGCACTAGGGAGGATCATGGCGTTCATCAAGTCGTTGTTAGCAACTTCCGCGGCGAGAGTGTTGTTCATTTTTTCCGTGTCTCTTGTCGTCATAAGTTGGTTTCTTCTGAAGGCCAGTTGTTGAAGAATTGCGTTTTCTTGGTTTGTCCTTATTGCGGCATTTTTCGTCAAGGTTTCCAAATCTAATCCAGAAATAGGTGCTCTTCTCGTTGTTGGATCGGCCAGGAATTGTTCTAAAATAATATCATATTTTATTTGCTTAAAAATAAAAGTAATGGATTTTTCCAGAGTCTCATTGAATCATGAAACATTGGATTCTGAAAATCTATCTCGAGACGATTTATCTAAAAATTTATGTTTTTTAAAGAACATAATTACCTTCAAAAAGAGCCACAGGATCGGTAGACTTAGTCATAGGGATAATCGCAGCTCCAATCACAGACGCAGTCTTCAAGTTCAAAATAAAACTTGAAACAAAAAAGAAAGAAATCAAAATCTTCCTCAACATTTTTCCTCCAAAAGTTTCAACAAAGAATAAAAATTGGCTTTTCCTCAAAAAGTTTTTAAAGCTAATCTGATTTTGGATTTTCTAGTTTAAAATTTTCCAAAAATCCAAAATCCAAAATTCAACAAATACCTTCGATCGTAATCTTTCTGAAGGTCCTTCCACGTCCAGTTTTTGCTCCACTTTTTTGAAGGATTATTCCGCCTTTCGAAATCGTTTTATTCTTTCTGTACATTGGAAACTTAACAAAAGCAACCTGTCTTTGAAAAAGTTAAAAATCACAGAAAATCCTAAAAAAGTCGTTTGCACAAACTGATATTTAAAAAACTTAAATCCCCTGGAAATAAACTAATTACATTAATCAACCCATTAAATTTCCCCGCAATAGCCAAGGTTTTAAATTCCGGAACTTCGTATTGAAATTCAGATTTCGATTCAGATCCAGATTCGCCTTCATATTCGTATTTAAATTCATCTAGGTTCAAATCTCGATCCAGACTGAACTTCACATTCTAATTGTGATGAAAGCTAACGAGCGAGGGAGCCGATGAGGGCAGCACACATCTCGAAGAACTGCATAGTCTGGGATTGACGGCTCTGGTTGGCTTTTTGAGCAAGTAGGAACTGTTGACGAGCATCCATCTGGAAAATCGTAGTAATTTAAAATACACAATAACAGTGTACTTACCGGACGTTTGCCGACCTCCATAGGCATCGGCAAGGATTGGGCTCTACTGTTCCTCAGACTGGGTCTGACAGGGGAGGAAACCGACGGATGACGAGATCCAAGGAGATCTTTTTCGTCGTCGTCGATCAGATTTTTAAAGTCCAACAAATAACTCCTTTGATCAACTTGATACAATTGTAGAGACATTTTGGGACGCATCTGAATTTTAAGGAATTTAAAAAATTCGAAAACGAAAAACAAACTTCATTATCCGGGGTTCCATCAGGAAGTTTTCTTCTTACAATAACGTGATAGGCATTCAGCATTTTCCATTCAAAATCCAGAGATTTCATTGCTCGAAAAACTTCATACATAATGTCATCTGGCCGACTTTGAGATCTTATTCCTAGATGCCATTTGGCTCTTTTTATATGGGGTGATCTCGGGGGCTGGGTGTTTCCTGCCCCTCCAAGAGCTCCAGCAGCGGCAGCTTGAGTAGTTTCTAAACTCAATTGATGATCCAGTGTCGGAGTAATTTTGATACCTGAAGTAATGCTCATGTGCTTAACGAAGGGGGAGAAAGAAAAAGTGAAAAAACTACTTTTTTTAATTTAAGAGAAATTAATTCTCGACAAAGTATGAAAAAACATAGAACGTAGATTATTTGTTACAGTGGGTGAATGGCAATTATTAATAATTATAAATGGATTTTTTGTGAATTAATTTCAAAGAATTTGAAAACCTAGAATTTATCAGAAAATTCTATAATTCATGATATATTTTAGTTTTAAACACACTAGTAGGGATTATTGTATTAAAAGTTGAAGAATTATTAGTCCTTCAGTGAGCACATTAGCATCACAACATCCTCCACACAATTCCACTTAATTAATAGAGATTTAAAAAACGAACCTGAGATCCTTTCTGGATGACGATGCATCATTTGATCCTGATGATGAAGTTTTCCCGCGGGCATGGCATTATAAAATTCATCGATCGTCATTTTCGTCGATCTTCTTTGTCCCTGTACCCTCCTCGTGGCCGCTTCTATAATCGCTGGATTCGCTGTCAAAGCGTTATTAGCTACAGTGGCATTCGCTTGGATCGTGGCAGTGACGTCCGCAATTGTCTTTGCCGTATCATCAGATGCGAATGTGCAACCTGGAGCACCATATTTTGGACATAAATCACAAGCAGGCAAACTAGGTGGATGTTTCGAATAAAGACATTCCTTTGCACCCCACTTTGGACACTTGTCGCAATCGGGGGAACAGAATTGTCCCGGTGGTACTGTCATACGATGGATACACCCACCTCTAGTTCCAGAAGTTGTGGTAGGAACCGATGAACCCGCCGTCGCCGCACGAGTGTGGATCTGAACTGATCCGAGAGCATGCTCCAAGCTCGCGGTGGTTGCTGGGGGTGAACGAGAGGGACTTTCGGGATGCTGGATCGCCGTCGGATGAAGAAGTTGGTCTCCCAACATGACTGAAACATTTTTATGAAATCATCTCGAAAGAATTTTTGGATCTTTAACAACAATATTGTATAGAAAATGAACTCACTTTCGTCAGCAATCCTCTTGTTGTCGACAATCAGATTGTAAGCAATACTAAGGGGGTTATGGACATCATCACTCAGCAACGCTGTCGTGACGTCTTCCTCAGTCGTCTGACACAATCTGCAAACTTCTTTCACGGCGTCGATGTCCACAATGCTCGCCTCGTTTTCGTTGACCGGAGGGAAAAGATAAGCGGGCAAATCGACTCTGAACCATTCGTGAGAAATGACGTCCTTTATCGTCGCTCTCTTCATAGGGTCGACTTGAAGCATATGAAGGAGGAGGTTCACGATGGATTTGTCCAGGTAATCAGGGATAGGGAAGATTCCGCTTTTTATTTTTCTAAATAAAGTCGGAACGTGTTCGTCGTCGAAAGGAAGAGTTCCACACATCAGGGCGTACAATATGACTCCGCAGGACCAGATGTCCACCTCGGGCCCCGCGTAGAGCTTCCCGGAGATGACTTCTGGAGCGGCGTAATTCGGACTTCCGCAACTTGTTCTCAAGAAATCACCGTCTGTCATGATGTTCGACAATCCGAAATCCGCGATTTTGACGTTGTTGTTGGAATCCAATAACAAGTTTTCCGGCTTCAGATCTCTGTGAACAACCATATGCCGATGACAGTAATCAACTCCGGAGATTATTTGTTGGAAAAATCTCCGAGCTTCCGGAGTCTTCAATCTCCCGTGCTTCACGATGTAATCGAACAATTCTCCACCAGAAACATACTCCATGATCATAAAGATGTCGGATGGAGTCGAAATAACTTGGTACCTAAAAATTCATATATCAATCTTTTAGAAACACGAAAAACTCACAGCTTGATAATATGAGGATGTCTGAAGAGCGAAAGATTCTGAATTTCTCTTCGGATTTTTCCGACGACGTCGAGGTTTTTGATTTTCTGCCGATTCAGGATCTTAACAGCGACTTTGTAGCCAGTCATCTCGTGAATTCCGACTTTGACTTTCCCGAAAGTTCCGACGCCCAAGGTTTCCTTCAAAATGTAGTGAGCAATCTTAATCTGAGGTTTCTGCTCACGTTCGGCCTTCGTGAGCTCCGTCGACGTCATTTTCCTGAATGGACTGAAAAAATTTCAATTATTCCCAAAATCAAAAGATAAATTCGAATCTCTCGATCCAAATTAAGTCGTAAAGTTTAGAGATCAAAAACATAAAATTTTTCTAAAAACCAGAGATTATTTCAGAAAAGAAGAAAAACGAGTAATTGCGATGACGAACAGAAACTTTAAAAAAATAAAACGAAATTTGTGAAGAAAATCCGAATCGAGAAATTTGCGAAAAAAACGAGAACATGAAATTGATATAAGACCGAAACCTAGGAACTAATGGGAAATCGAAAACAAGAAATCTATATAAAAAAAGAGGCCGAGAGAACAATAAAACATCGAGATCAAAAAATTACTAGAACACTGAGACCAAGAAATTGATAGAAGATCTGTGACACACGCGTTCGGGTTTCTCACGTACTCTCAGAGAAACAAACATGAAATCGCTCCTATTGGTTTAAAGGACAGAATTTCCGAGACTAGATTATTGATTACTTCATAACTACATTGAAGTAACTAGTTACCTAGCATGTATCAAAACATCTCTGAAAATAAGTCCGTCAAAACAATTTCGAAATTATATGTCAAAACTTCTAGATTGGGATCCTGTTATCAAAGATTTCTCTTATTTAGGATCAGAAACAGCAAAATGACTATTGAAATCATCCTTAACCACTTGAAGAAGACCAGAGGTTATAGTTAATCTTAAAGAGACCAAAATTATATATCAAAAATCATCCAATTTAATTAAACTTTGTCTTGAACTTAGAAGTAATCCATAAGACAAAATAATGTCCATTGGGTTACAGAGGAATATAAACTGCCGTTTCCTTTGCCTAAATACTTTAAACTTTCGAAATCATATATCAGAATTCCTAAATTAATATTAGACTTTTTCTTATCCAAAATTCGAAATAAAAACAATCAGAACGGTGTTTGGTGAGTTGTAGAGGGGATAGAGGCCGCTGTTCTCCTCACTCAGGCACTGGAGAGCAAGCCCGCTCCCGGGTTCTCTGCTGGTTGGTCGGTCACATGGCCATTGGAAATAAAACTCTGGGCTTGTTGTTGAAGGGAGAAATAACAACAGGAATTTCACTGCCTATGTTTGCATCATAGAAACAACATTTTACCAAAATTTCTTACAAATCAATTTAAAAGTAAAATTGTTTAAAATCGGAAAGTATTTTTGTGGAAAAAAATCAAATGACTAAGGATCAATTCGATTTCGGAATCCGAAAATAATAAAAACAATTTAGAAGAGAAACGTCATTAGTCTATGTTCTTTCGTCCAATCGACTGCAAACTTTCGTTTTGCAGAAAAAGAAAAGTTCAGATCTTCACGAATTAATAAGATAAGCTGGTAAGATGTATGTATATGAGTTTTTAATAGGATCAAGTGGTAAAATTATTACTGCAGGAGAATTCGTTATTACAAGCTGATGAAATATATGAAAATGAGTCTTTTGAGTATGATTAGATGACAAAAGTACAAAAATAGATTTCTAAAATAGAAAAATTAAGTGATAAAAATACAAAAAAAGTGCATCTTTAATATAAAATAAACAGAACTGTAAAAGTGAACGAATAAATTAAAATCAGACAAAATAATGAATCAATGAAAATATAACAATGAATCTAAAAAGTGGGATTTAGTGATAAACATAAGAATGAAACAACAAAGTGAAAAAATAAAGTGATAAGAACAGAAATCAGTAAAAGTAGACAATAAACAGATAAAAAACAAACTGTAAAGTAGAAGGATCAAATGATAAACAAAAAGAATCACTCAAATAACAGAATGAAGAGATAAACATGTGAAAATGAATCTTGAAGTTAGAAAAATTTGAAAAAATATAAACATGAATCTTTAGGTTAAAAACAATATGAGGGATATTAAAATGAATCTTAGAATGGGGAAAGTTTAAAGAATAAATGAGATGTATTTTAAAAATAAGATTGCGATACAGAAATATAGTCTTTGAGAAGACAATTCGATCAACAAAAAAAGTTAAAGTTTTACAACGTTCACAAATAACAAAAATAAGGATTCCAAATTTAGAAAACAAAAAGTTCTAGAAGTTCAGAAATTAAAAAAAAAAGAATAAAAACAAACTTGTTAGTCCGCGCCTTTGCCGAAAGTCTTCGATGAAGAGACTTCATCCGCTCGAGTCCTCCTGGTTGACTACGGCTCTTTTCCTTGTCTTCTCGATTTAGTTGATCCGGCTCTTCCCCGTCTCGGTCCCGACTTCCACGTGCTCGATTCTGCATCTTAAGATGAAATCTAAAAACAAAAATTTCAAAAATCACGTTATTGTAAAAAAAAAATAAGAAACCAGTTTCTTAAAGAATATCTCGACACGAGCTTATTGAATTTTCCGTTTGAGATTCGGAATTTAACTTTTACGTAATCGTAAGGGGGTCCAAAACCATTTGACAAACCCGGAAACTAAAATAAAAAATTTTCTTCTTTGATGAACATTGTCGTAAAATCAAAAGTTGACGTAAATCAGAAACACATAATTCTTAAAAATTAATTATTTTTATTTCATAATCCAAAAATTGACGGAGCGGCTTGTCTTGAGAAATTGACGAGTTCTCACGCTTTTGTCCTCATCGAAATTTCTCCAGAATCGAAAACCACTTTAAAAAGGAATTTTTTCGACTTTATTTTAAAAATTCCTTTTTAACTTTATTTTTAAAAACTTTTCGATTTTATTCAAAAATTTTCTTCGATTTTATTTTCAAAAAACTTCTTTTTGACTTTATTTCCAAAAAATTCAATTCTCCATGGAAGCCGAAAACAATGGAGTCAAATAACACACCTCGAGATGGATATGCTCAAAATGGACATCCTCAGGCTGGACATCTTTAGGATGGATATACCCAAATTAGATATCTTCAAAATGAGTATAGTCAAAACAGATATCTTCAAGGTAGATATATTCTAAGTAAACACCCTCAGAATAGACATGCTCAGAGTGGATATTTTCGAGTTTAACGATATATGATAATTCCTTGGGGAATGGTAATCCCTGACCCTGAAGAAAGGAAGGAAATTTGGCGTTTTATTTTTTCACAAAAAACGTTTCTAATTGGCATGTGTCGAAGGCAAACAGCCCTAGGAGGAAAATTTCAAATTTATCTTTCGCTTAAAAACTTTAAATTTAAATTTTTAAATTAAAAACCGGCATTTTAAAGAATATGCTTTCGAAAAACATTAAACAAAAAATCAATTTTCAAATTTCGAAATAACTTTAATAGGAGGTTTTCGAGGAAACTTTATGGGAAAAATTTCAAGGAACTCAAATTAGCATTATTGTCAGAGAACTAGAAGGAGACTGTTTTTTTTTTCAAAAAAATTCTCTAAATTATTTATTTTTTAAAAATTCCAATGAAAAAAGACGTTTCTTAAAAACCGTAAAGAGTGCCTTTTTGTCGTTTCCTGGACCAATTTATCTTTTTTCAAAAAAATTCTTTAAAAAAAATGAACTAGGTCCTTGAACTTCTAAAAGAACCGAGATTCGCCTCGGGGAAAATTTAATTTTTATTGGTAAACCTAGGTTTTCTTTCTTTAAAAGAAGAAAAAGGTTTTTTGACGGAAAAGGAGTCATTAGCAGCTTCCGTTTTTTTAGTTTTTCATTTTGAAAACAAAGCAGGACCCTAATTTATGGATCGAGAAAAAGCCAATATTGTTAGAGAAAAAAAGTTTACAAACTTGGTTAAAAAAACAACAAAGCTAGAAAACAAAGATGTAAATATTGCACTATTATGAGCTATCCTATCGTAAAAGTCGGAAATAAGTTCTTTGCGGAATATTTTCGGTACGAACATGTGGGGATTTTTGGAACTTCTGTATGGAAAAGGTGGATTTTGTGTTTTCGTTATGGAATTCACTTTTCTATAACAATGCCACCACAAAGTCGAAAATAAATTTTCTTACGAAATATCCTCGACACACATTTTCAGAACTTTTCGTAAACTTTCAGGATTCTCGGACAAAATAAAACATTTCATTTTTTAGAAAAGTTATTATAAATATTAAAAACGACTTTTTTGTGAACTATTCCGGACGTGAATTTTCAGAGCTTTCTATAAATTTTTAAAACTCACGTATAAAAAGGCAAATTAGATTTCTTCCGCTACAAGATTCATTTTTTTAAATCATAGAAATTACAATGACTATAATAAATATTTTATGAAATAATTTCGACATGAATTTACCAAAATACTTCCGGAATTCCCGGAACAATAGGAAAAACATCTTGTATTTTCGCTCACAGAGTTGTTTATTTTTAACTACATTATCGTAAAAATAGAAACAAAGTTTTAAAAGAAATGATCTCGGAATGAACTTTTCTTACGAAATATATCGCAGCAAATATTTTTTGACAAGGTGGTCTCGAAACGAATTTTTCTAAGGAAATGGTCTTGAAGCGAAATTGTCCAAAGAAATGATCTCACAACGTATTTTCTCCAATGAAATAGTCTCGAAATAAATTTCTGGATTACTTGAGGACTAACAAACAATAAAGTACCCGAGGCTATAGATCAAATCGAGGATCAAAATTGCTCTGAACTTGTTTTTTTCACCGAGGAAGAATTGAGTTGACTGAAGAATAAGAAAAAGCGATCGCCAAGGGCACAAAAAGCACACGTGCTCCCTCAAAAGTTTTCGAATGTATCAATAACAAAAATAAATCGATTCCTCAAAAATTTTGACTAAAAGAAAAAAGAAAAATCTGAACAATATTGATAGTAGAAGTAAAAAAGTGGGAAATGTTCTAACAGAATCGTGTCAAAGGAGCCGATTATGCTAATACAAGATCGGAAAATGGTCCAGAAAAGTCAAAATAGAAACTGAAATCGACTGAAGAGGGATTATCTTCATAAAATTATCAAGTGTAGTGGAATTCAGAGTTTCAATATACGAGTGAAATTCAATAGAGGATTCAGAAGAACCTGTCATATTAACAAGAACTCGAAAAATGATCCAAAAAAGTCAAAGTATGAACCAGAATCGATTGAGTACGGATTATCTCCAAAAAGTTATCAACTACAATGGAATTTGCGAGTTTTCTATATGTAAGTGAAGTTAAAGGATTCGAAAGAACCTGTCATATTAATACGAACTCGAACAAGTCAAAATAGACACTGAAATCGATTGAATGCGGATTATTTTCAGGAAGTTATCAACTGCAGAGGAATTCACGAGGTTCTATATATTAGTGAAATTAAATAGAGGATTTTGTGAAGCGAACAATCAAGAAGGAAAAACGCTGAAAGTCACAGATTTTCCAAAAAGCGGAAAAGCAAACATTCTTTTTTAACTCGTTGTGGAGAACGCTGGTGACAAAAACGGATTTTTTGCGTGTAACATGTTTTGGAAATAAGGAATTAAAACATAAAGAATTTAAAAATTAATTAAAGTGAATTTTTTTTCCACGAAAGTGTGCGATCGATGTATATTTTTTTTTGAATTCCTGTTTTGTTATCTAGTCATCCCGACACGAAGGTCTACAGCTGATATGACTATTTTTTGGACATCTCTAATTTTCTGTTTTGTTGTGTCTGGCTGTCTCGACACGAAAGCCTGCAGCTGACAAAACGTGACTTTCGAAATATTTTATTCTGTCTGGTGATGTCAAGACGAGAATCTGTTTCGTTATCTGCATTCTTCAGTTCTTTTAAATTTGCTTTTTTTGTTTACTTTTGCCGCGATGATAATGAACCAGGACGATATTGTTCAGGAACTCCTGAATAGGTATGTTTGCACTTATGTTTCACCTGTTCAACAATTTCCAGACTGAATAGGGCTCGGGATGACTGCCAAACAATCGAGGACTCATTGGCCGAACTCCAGAGATTCCATCTTTGTCGTAGGTTTTTACAAAAAAAACATAAATAAAAGTATTTTAGTTGGGCAGGTTACTGATAACAGTCATTTTGTCATGATCGATTCCACCCTTCAAAGTTTGAGCGTGACCCAACTTCGAGGGGAAGTTGCTTCTCTTAAATCCCGCTGTAGGTGATTTGTTTTGTTCCATATCCAAACACTTTTTTCTAGTGTCCGAAATGTTGAGAGGATATCAGACGTTGATCGAACAGTTGCCAAAGATCCTTGAAGACAAAAGTGACTTTTATGAAGTTGTCAATCGTTTTCGACTCATCTGCTCTGTCACTCAGTCCTTGAATGATTCACTCGCAATTATTGACGCTGTTAAAAGTGAAAACGAAAATGAAGCTGAAAACATCCATTCTGAAGCAGTAAAAATCAACGAAGATCTTTCTCTTTTCGAGGAAGACAAGGATCAACTCGTTCGTGAAAATGCTCTTTATGACGATATCCAGGAATTAGAAGACGAGCAGAAATCTTTGAAGGAGAATCTGGAAATCCACAAAGAGGAATTATCGAACATCGTCGAAGAACTCGGCGTGGCCATGACAGAACTCGAACAAATCGGCCATTGTAGTGACGAGATCTGCTCTTCCGATTCTGCCCATGATGAACATATCACTGCTCTTCTTGAAGAAGCACGTAAAGAACACGAGGATGCCATAACAAAAATGAAAGATGACTTGAAGGAAGCAGAAATGAAGGTAGAAGATTTTTTGTCACATCATCTAATTGGGAGTTATCTTTAGCTCGCAAAATGCCAAGAAATTTCATCTGATCGTGCCAAAAATACCAAAGAACTAGCGGAAAACATCGAGGAACTTAAGAAATTATTGGATATCGGAGTTAACGAATGCGAAATGTTGCAGAACGAAGTCGACTCTCTTATCGATCAGAAGGAAAATCTGGTTGCTCCGAATTTTCTCGATATTTCCTCAAATTACGATCTCAAAACAGTCCTTCAACAACACAATGAGAAAATAATCAGTCAACGCCTTCAATCTTGAAGTTAATTTTATCTTTTTTTGTTAATTTGGCATTGGGATAATTCGTTAGATTGTTATCATTTTCCTAGTTTGGTCTCAGAATACGGAGACCTTGACACCGCGTTTTTCTTTTTGATCGAAACCAAAAGGCCAGCAAGTCTACGTGTCATTTTTTCTTTGTTTTTAATTTTATAATTTGTTTGATGAATTTTCGTTTTATCATTCTGGGAATTTTATAGTTTTGGACTTCCTGAAGATGCCCACTCTCGTCGTTGGAGAGATTGATCCTTTCGTGGCGGGGGTCACGAACAGGATGGTGAATGCGAGACTTCTCGGATCCGTTAATCCTAATTCGAACAAGGCTTGGCTCGATAAATCTCTGGAGGTTTTCTATGGATCTCCAGAAAATGAGAAATTAGTTTCGAAGATTTTGGAAGATGAAAAAGTAACATATTTAGTTTGAAATGTAGTTTTAAAAAGATTTTTCTAGGTAAATTCGATAGTATATATTCCCTCTGGATTAGGATCTATTTCGAGAAGAAAATCTTCTATTGGTGATTATGCAAAGAAACAACTTTTTCGAATTACTCATTTTTTGGATGGATGGAGAAAATCGAAAAATGCTCAAGAACAAACCTTGATTTTTGTCAGTTCATTTTCTGTTTATGGGAAAGATGATGTTGATCCTTCTCACAAAACAAGTCTGAAGCCGATGACGGAATTGGGAGCCGCATTGATGGCTTCCGAAGCTCTCCTCCATTCCTACGCCGTCAGCTACAAGTTGAACATCAAAATCCTCAGATTGAGAAGTTTGTTTTTCAATTTAAAATTACTACAGTAATTGTAGCAATGAAGCTAAAAATAATATGATATTCATCTCAACATTTTCAGGTGCAGATCCACCAAAATGTTTGGAAGATATCGTTACCGCCCTGAATCTGCTGAAATCCCACAAAGACGGAGTTTGTCAGATCTTCCACATGCCCAGCGACACATCCTCGGATTTTGCCGATGACAACGTCACGAATTTGACTTCGATTCCTGGATGGAGAGAAAGTCCTTCTGGAGACTCACAGTGGATGGATTATCTCCTTTCGAAATCCTTTATTCCAGCAGCGAGAGTTTTGGTTTTCGGATCCCGAGGATGGATTGGGGAACAATTTTTAGAACTTCTAAAACAAAAGAAGATCGAAGTTGTAAGTTCCAAATCACGACCAGGGTCAGATTCTGACGACGTCATAGCCAAAGAAATAACCGAAGTAAGTCCGAGTCACGTGGTGTCCATGGTGGGCCGAACCCAAGGGCCTGGATGCGGAAACATAGATTACCTCGAAGGTGGTCCAGAAAAACTGAAGGAAAATGTCGGAGACAATCTTTTCGCTCCTTGGATTTTGGCGAAATTTTGCGATGAATTTGGACTTCATTTTACTTATCTCGGAACGGGCTGTCTGTATCAGTACAACGAGGAACACCAGAGGAATGGGAAAGGGTATACGGTAGGATATTTATTTCTGTGATGTTAGAGTCTAAAAATTCTTGTCAGGATCATTTATAAGAGATTTAATTTTTATCTTTGTGATATGATTTTCGGGATTTCAGGAATCAGAAACACCGAATTTCACAGGAAACAAATATTCCGTCGTCAAGGGATTCACGGACCAATCTCTCGGATTTTTCAAAAATACCCTCAATGCCAGAATCAGACTCCCTATAAACGACGACGATTCTCCCAGAAATCTGCTAAGGAAATTGATTGGATTCAAAAAAGTCATCGATATCCCGAATTCCATCACCTACTTGCCTGATTGTCTTCCTATTCTTTTGGAGCTGATTCTGAAACAAGAAATCGGCACTCTAAACCTCGTCAATCCTGGATCTATTTCTTTTCCGAGAATCCTGGGCATCTACGAAGAGGAAACAGGGAAGAAATTGGAATTCGAAGTCGTCCAAGTCGATGTAATTTTTTAAAATCAAAAACTCAGAAATTTTGAAAAATTCCAAAAAAAATTATCATTGATTCTCATTATTGAAATATTTACAGGAATCCAGTCCCGCCGTCCAAACCCGAGCCCACTGTACCCTGGACACCACCAGATTAGAAACCCTCTTCTCCGAGGTCCTCAGCATCGAATCCGCCGTCAGAAAAGCTGTCGAAAAGATCTCCATTCATCTATCTTAATTTATTTAATACGGAAACTCCTTGGTTTCCAATCCTCATTAACTATATTAAAAACAACTTTCTTAAAAACTGACTTAGTTCCAAAGAATTTTCTTCTTTTTCTTAAAATAAAGTTGCACGGGAAAAACCCGGGTTTTCTAAGTAAATTATCCCCGACCGGTCTCTAGAAATTCAAACTACTTTGTGCTCATCCTGAGGCTGATGTTCGAATTCGTAGTCACAATGAACAAATGCACGCTCGACTTCTGGTAAAGCTTCTAACTTGATTTGCAGGGCTTCTGAAATATCGTGAGCTCTCTTTAATGCCATTTCTGGATCAAGGACAATATGGACTTCAACGAGAAAATGAAGCCCAAAATGATAGACGTAAACAGTGTCGATGAATTGGATTTCTGAATCATGGTCGATACAAATCTGAAATTTCGTAATAATTTGATTCTATAACTTCGAAAACCTACCTTTATGATCCTGTTGATGAATTCAGGTTCAGCAGATCTTCCACTGAGAATCTTCAGTTGTTCCTTTCCAGTTTGGTACCATGTTAAAGCAATGTAAATGGAAACTAAAATGGCACCAATAGGATCCAGATAAACCCATAACTCTCTAGATCCATAGGCACATAACAAGGCAACCGTGTTAGAAACACAATCGTTCCGATGATCTTGAGCCAGGACCGATATTGAAGCATCATCTTTATGCCTAAAAATGCTTTAAAAATAAAAACTCTAAAGTAAAAAACAAACATTCTGCAAGCAATGAAGAGCCCAAATTTGACGATAATTGTTGTGATCATTATTAAAATAGAAGGAAGACCGACATCTGGGTCAATATTTTTCTCAATAATACTTTTTATGGATTGACTCAACATTTGAACTGAGGCCACGGCCATGACGACGCTGACGATAACCAAAGCCAAGGGTTCCAGACGAGTCCGGCCTCGAGGATAAAGATAAGGATCTCTTTTCTTGATCGCTCTTGCAGTCACCCAAATCACTAATCCAGAAGTAATGTCAACTAGAGAATCTACTAGAGACGAAATAATCGAAAGAGAACCCGATAAATAGGAAGCCAAAGCTTTGATGATCATCAGTGTGATGTTAATTATAAGAGTCAATAAAGCCAGTCTTTTCGCTGCTGATTGGCTACTCTTGATCTTGGCTGCGATTTCATCTGCTGACTTATCCCTGAAATAATCTATTATCA
>VOSG01000089.1:83600-102104 GCA_009761265.1 Halicephalobus sp. NKZ332
GTAAACTGGAGGAAATAATCGGAGACAAACGGTGATATTGTTAATACAAAAAGAAAACTAACTCATCGTACACAGTGATCTTCGGGGACGACGGTGGTTGGACGAATTTCGAGTCTTCTTCAGTCAGTTCCTCTACAGCATCCACGTCTGTACTGGTACTGACTGGCCTGATTCTCCCTGACAGTCGATTTCTCTCCACTCCCTGTAAAAATCCATATATGAAGGAGACTAAGAAACTATATACGAGGAGTTTTGAAATTCATATATGAAGAAGCTCAAATTTCATATATGAAACTTGGAAATCAATATGTGAAAAATTACATTAACGATCTTGCTGTCGTCTTCATACTTCTCCAGGAGTGAGTTTTGCCTCTCATAGAAATGCTTCACTTTCTTCTTCTGCAAACAACTATTGGAATCCTTCTTGACGAGGTTCGGCGACTTCGAAGAGCTCCGAGGTTTGGATTCGCTTTTCGTATCTTCTTCAGTGATTAAACTTTCGGTCTCATTGGGATTATCTATTTTTAACTCCGTTTTCACATCGAGGACATCTTCTGTGGACATCGGACTCAGCCGGGAAGCGAACTGGAAAAATTGATAAGAAAAAACAATAAAACAAAAGTCCACTATCATTTCGCGAAAAACCAGAATTAAATCATTTCTCAGATAAAATAAATCTCTACCTTAATTTCCAATATTATCCAGTTGCGGTGGAAAAGCTATAGCAACAGATCTCTTTGAAAAGAATTTTTTATTATTCGAAAAACGTTGAATCAAAGAACAACATGGAGACGGAGGCCTGGCCAAGGCGAGTCGAAATTGACTGGCTGTGCTGCACATGTTCAGCCAACGTCGTCGCGAAATTCGTCGCGAAATTTGCGAAATTCATTGTGAACTTCCTCGAAAAGTGCTACAGATATCCATTGCAAAATCCATAAAATTCAGCGCGAAATTTATTGAAAAGTTTATCGCAGAATCTGTCGCGGAATTCGTCGTGAAAATCATTGAAAGTGTTAAACAAACATCTTCCGTGAAATTCGTAAACTTTGTTTTCAAACTTATCATACAATTCACCGCGAAAATTGGGAAATTCTCAGCAAATATTTTTTGAGAAGTTCCTAAAATTTATTTCGAAATTTTGCGCGAAGTTTATAAAATTCCTTCGCAGATTTTTTTCACGAACTTTAATGTAAAATTCTTTACAAAAAAGTTACTGCGAATTCTGATAAAAAATTTACCATAGAATTTTCTGCAAAAATTCATCGTGAAAGCCGTCACGAAAATTTTTTGCAGGGTTCATTATAAAACTCTTTCCGAAAATCCGTCGCGAAGTTCATTGGAAAAATTTCCCATCAAGTTTATTTTTATTGTCCTTAATCTCTTGGTCTAACTTTGTTTTCCGCAAAGCGTTATTGATCTGTGATGTGAAAGAGATCGATTTGGATATTTGCCAAATGCCCTCGAAGGAAATTTTCGAATTCGGGATCAAAGGACTCACCTCGAGCCATTTTGGAACCATGTTGAAGAGGTAGTTTTTAATTGAATTCTCTTCCGGAGCTTTCTTCGCAGGACTCTTCGAAGATTTTTTCGCAGTACTCTTCGGAGCTTTTTCCGAAGCTTTTTTCGATACTCTCTTCCTCACTGAAAAATCAGTAGCTGGATAGAAATTCGAGAAAAATTTACTTCGGCTTTATGCAGGATTAGTTCCTGTCCTCTAGGATCTAAAATATGATTTAAAACAATTATGTATTTTTTAAAGAAATTTACCTCAAGGTTCTGGATAAAGGATTAACTTTTATCCTTCACAGAATCTGGAACGAAGCCCAAAACAATTGTAGATTCTGAAAAAATTATCTCAAGGCCATGGACAAAGGACTAATCTTCTAAGAAATATGGACTCAATTCTAAAAAAACGTAAATTTCTTGAAAAAATCTCAAAATTGTGGATAACGGATTAACTTTTATCATCCAATTGATCTAGAACGGTATTCAAAACAATTGTAAACTTTGAGAAAAGTCAGGTTGAATTCCTCAGAAAAAAACTAATTTCTTCCTTAGGTGATTTGATCAAAAACGATATTCTCTGATCTTGTTGAAAAACGTCAAAACAAGTCCAATGACCTCCATTTTTATCTTTTTAGATAAAAATTCAACGATCTGTTTATCTTTGATAATAATTTTACAAGATCACGGAAGCTTAATTCGCACAACTATACTTTTACTTTTTCGTAGTTTCCTAGAATATCCAAATTATGTATTTATTTTGCTCGATTTCTCCAGAATTGTAAAACTACATATTTATTTATCTGGAATTTTTCTAGAATATCAGAATTACATGTTTACTTGTCCGAAATTTCTCCAACATGAGCAATGGCCTCGATCTCGACTTTGGCATCCTTCGGGAGACGGGCGACTTGGTAGGCAGCTCGGGCGGGATAGGGTTCCTTGAAGTACTGACTGTAGACTCCATTGACGGCCACAAAGTCGTTCATATCAGCCAAAAGAACTGTTGTTTTTACAACTGAAAAAATCACAATCATCATTTCATCATAAAAATAAAATTTAAAAATATACAAAACTCCGAAAATATTTTGGAAAAATATAATCAAAAAGATTACCGTTGTTGAATCCAGCTCCAGCAGTTTTCAGAATTTCACCAATGTTCTTCAAAGATTGATGAGCTTGAGCCTCAGTTCCTTCTCCAGAAAAAGTTCCCGTTGTTGGATCGATTCCCAGAGATCCAGAGATGTACAAAGTATCTCCGATTTTGATAGCTTGGGAATACGGTCCAATTGCCTGAGGGGCATTAGCGGTAGAAATGACTTCACGAACAGTCGACATCACTCGCGAAAAAAGAAGTCTAAAAATTTAAAATTAAAAGAACCACAAACCTGAGAATAAAAATAAAAATAAGAAAACTCTAAAAGTTAGAAATCAGAATCAGAAAAGTTTAAAATTTAAAGGAAAAAGAAAGTAAAACTGACAGAAGAACAAGTTTTGAGGTTATTGCTGACATTTTTTGAAGTAATTCTACGAGGAGAAACAACAAAATGATGCTCGTAAAAAATATGAACCGGATTCGGACAAGACAAAAGACCAAGTTGGAGAAAATTCGAGAATGTCCTTCGGGCCCGAGAGTGGGGAAGATAAAGGAAGGTCAGATTTATCAACATTGATAGTACGAACTTTGTTTTCTATATGAATTTCATCGAAAAGTTCCTTTTTAGAGGTCAGAGCCATCAACATTGATAATACGAACTTCGTATTATTTTCCATATGAACTTCATTGCAAATTTTAAATTTCTGAGTACTATCTCCAGAGAATTTTTAACTTTGTGCAAAATATGATTCCAGAAAGGATCAAATTTATTAACAATGGTTGTTTTCTATATTAATTTCACTGCAAACTTCAATTGCTTGAATTTAAAAACAGAATTTTGAACTCGAAAAATCATCTATGAAAAAAGAAAAACTTACGAGGACCGCTGCATATTGAAAAAACAGAATTTCTTTCAGAAGAAAGCGAAAATAAACAAAAATAAGAAATTTAAGTTTCAACAAATAATCAACGTGAAAAAACGTTTTAAAGAAGTTAAAGATCAATTTTTATTTTTTATCAAGGAAACAAACGAGATCGAATCAAAGAGAGATCAATATGATTCCAACGAGGATAAAGCAAGATCCGACAATTATCTCCTTCGTCAACGGAGCTTCCCCGATGACCGCTCCGGTGATCGCTGTGATGACGAAAGTCAACGAATTCACACTGACAACCGTCAATGTCAATGGGAGGTTCACGACGAGAACCATGAACAACACCTTAAAAAGCAAGTTTTCATATATCAAAAATAAGTTCTAATATATCGAAGATCATGAAAACTTACAGACGCAGCTTGATTAAAAATAAAGGGGACAGAAAATCTCCAGTTTGTAACGAAGTAATGAAGTTCTACAAAAGGACGCAGGATGAGTGGAGTCCTGGGATCCGGCTTCTTCGACGTCTTCGCTCCTCGAGAGATGAACGGATTTGTGATTCCCCAAAGACTACTCACTGCTATTACGGCTAATATTTCTCTTATTTCCAAGTCCATTCTTAAAGCAGAATTATTGTTGAAAGTTGATATATCAGGTGACGAAGAATCTTCGAAATAAAACTATTTGGAAAAAAATTATATATAATAAAAGAAGATCCCTAAAGTGAATTTGAGAAAAGTTGATATATCGGAAGAGGAAATGTGCTTAAAATAGCTGTTAAAGCTATATGAAACACAGGCACGCCCCCGAATTCCTCTCAAAGAGTGTCTTGCAAAATTTACTTTACGGGACACGCTAGTGGATCAGCGGTGACCGAGAGTGCGCGAAGAGGGAAGTCGCTGACGTGGCCGAGGACAAACTTGATGACCTGGTTGAAGATGAAGCTTTTCATCGAAAAAGGAACTCAGATCGATTGCATTTCCAGTTCCTTATTCACGTGAAACTGGAAATCCGCTCTTTGATAACGGTCAAAACGGGTTTCTCTCGATTTGGGGACTTTGAAAAAGCTTCTGTCCAGCATCCAATCGGTATTTCCGCAAAAAAATCATTAGTCCACGTCAGCCAAGACGCGGGAATTTCTCTTTTTCATTTCCTTCCTTATCAAATGCTTTTTAATCACATTTTTTCCATTCATTTCGTACATGAATTAGTTAATCTTATATTGTTCATTTCATGTCATATGCTGTTTGACGGATTTTACATATTACTTAATCTCTTTTATACATCATTTAACTCATTTTATACATTACTTAGTTAATTTTACATATCGTTTAATGATTTTCGCATATTAATTACTCGTTTCAGGTACATTGGACCTAGAAAAGCGTATTCAGGATGCTGTTCAACTACCTAATCTTTGTTTTTATATTTTCCCCTCTGGCAATCCTCGCCGAGGACTACTATGAGATGCTCGGAATTCAGAGAGATGCAGATGACAGGACGATTAGAAAAGCCTTCAAGAAACTGGCTATACAAAAGCACCCGGATAAAAACAAAGTTGTTTTTTTTCTTAAGGTTTTTATATATGAATTTCTTTAGGATGACCCGGCCGCTCACGATGAATTCGTGAAATTAAACAGAGCTTATGAAGTTTTGAAGGATGAGGAACTAAGAAAGAAGTATGATCAGTATGGAGAAGAAGGATTGAAGGATGACTTCCAAGGAGGAAACCAATATCAATCGTGGCAATTCTACAGAGACAATTTCGGTGTTTAACTTTCATATAAAAATCACTCTAACTGAACTATTTCCAGGTATTTATGATGACGATGTCGAGATTGTGACGTTAAGTAGATCTGATTTCCAACAGAGTGTGATAGATTCTGGGGATCTCTGGTTCGTCAACTTTTACTCGACTTATTGCTCTCATTGCCATGAACTTGCTCCGACTGTGAGTTACTTTTCTGTTTATATACTATACTAATAATACATCAAGATCCCGTTACATTAATATACGAATATATTAGTGTATTAATATGTTACTGTATTAGTGTATTATTGTATTAATATTTCGATATATTGGTATCCTATTGTATTAATACACGTATTTTAGTGGCGTGAGTTTGCTCGAGAAATGGAAGGAGTAGTGAGAATCGGAGCCGTCAACTGCGCAGAAGATCCCATGTTGTGTCAATCCCAGAACGTTATGGGATATCCTAGCCTCGTCGTTTATCCCGATCGCGTTTTCTACCAAGGTCCTCGTGAAATTAACGGTTTAACCAACTTTGTTATGTCGAAATTAGTTGCGGAAGTTCATCATGTTACTTTCAAAAACTATCAACAATTATCGACAGAATGGGAAAAATATGCTTCGCAACCTTGGGTTCTTGATTTTTGCGAAGATGAAGATTCTTGTTTGAGCAAAATGAACAGAAGGAAATTGGCAAGTATGTTGAACGGCTTCGCGAACGTCGGAGTGGTGGCTTGTCCAGAACACAAGAGAGACCTTCTTTGCAAGAAATTGAGATCCGATGGAAGAGCCTTTTATCCTGCCGGACAACTTGTGAAAGAACAAGAACATGAGATCGAAAGTCTGGATCCTAAGGAAATTTACAACTCTGTTTTGGGTTTGATGCCGAAATGGCCTGAATTGACAGATGAAATGTACGAAGGATTGGTGAAGACATTAGAACAGGGAAGTGAAGATCCTACTTTCTTGAGATTAATACATGACTCCCAAAATTCGGAAGATTCTAATGCCGAAAGAGAGTTGAAAAAACTTCCAATGATGTTCCCAGACGTCCGGATGATCCAAGGTGATTGTTCAAAGTTGAGCGAAGTTTGTGCGGAATTGAACTTAAAGAACGAAGACCTTCCGAAATTCGTCCTCTTCAAGAATTCTGGAGGTTACGAAATCAACTATAGTAAGAAAAATTCTATCCATGACCTTGCTTCCTTCTTGAGAGAAAGCAAAGAATCGCATTTGGTGACTTTGACGGAGGAACTTTACAAAAATGGAATTGCAAACAATGAAGAAAATAATGAGATCTTCCTCGTGGATTACTTTGCTCCCTGGTGTCCTCCCTGTATGAAGCTGATTCCCCAGATTAGAGCGATGCCAGAGAACATCCTTGAAGTACCTCTGAAAACAGGGACTTTGGATTGCGTTGCTTTTAAACATCTGTGTCAAGAGGCAGGAATCTCGAGTTATCCGACAACTATTGTCTACTACAAAGGCCAGAAATACCAGTCTGTAGGATATCATTCCTCTGAGGAAATTGTGGAATTCATCATGGATGTGATGAATCCGTCTGTTCAGATTCTGGATTCGACGAATTTCGAAGAGCTTGTTTCAAATAGAGAAAACGGAGTGACTTGGATCGTCGACTTCTATGCTCCTTGGTAAGACTTGTAAATATTAAATTATTTTCTAAAAATTAATTATCTTCAGGTGTGGACCTTGTCAGCAACTGGCTCCAGAATTCAGAAAATTGGCCAGAAATGTGAAACAAACCAATGACAAAGTTTTCTTCGGATCTGTGGACTGTGATGCAAACCGACCACTTTGCATTGACCAGAAAGTCCAGGCTTATCCAATGATTCGACTTTTCAGACACAACTTGAACAGACAAAATCTGGATTACCCAAGTAATTGGTGGAGAGATCACGGATCCATGCAGAGATGGGTTTCTGAATTTCTCCCAAGTTTAGTCCAACCAATAGGAGATGAATTTCTCTCGGAAGTTCTAGAAAGCAGTGAGCCATGGTTGGTGGATTTCTATGCTCCTTGGTGTGGGCATTGTGTTCAATTCGCTCCGGTTTTCGAACAAATCGCGAAAATTCTTGAAGGAAAAGCAAGATTAGCGAAAGTAGATTGTGAAAGATATCCAGCCATTTGTCAAGCTGTACAAGTGAGAGCATACCCGACACTCAGATTTTTCCCTGGAAGCCTCAGAGGTGAAAGACAAGATCCTGCTGGAATGCATGTCCAAACTCAAAATCCAGATTCAATTGTGAAAATTGTCGAGGGAGAAATCCAGAAACACCGAGAAAAAGACGAACTTTAAAATTTGGGATTAACACTCATCTTGATGAAAAGAGAAAATGGCATTTATTCACTTTTCGCCAAAATGAGCTTATCTTGAATTTACCAGTCAATGATGAAAGAACGGGTCAAATCTGGCTTCATTGAAATATAATTCTTTACATTTAAGAATTTAAGAATTTTTTTATTTCATTTTCTGCATTTCAGCACTGGTAAAACTAAGTGGCTTATGTTAAGTAATAAATAGGAGGTAATCAAAAAAATCAAAGAAAATGTTAAAAAATCAAAGTTTTTCTGATTCGTGCCAAATTTTTTCTCGACGACGAGGAGATTTGTCAGAATTAATTTTTTTCTGATCGGAATTACCGTAACGAGATACGGTATGAGGTGTCGAAAGAAGGAGTTTCCTGACTTCCATCGGAGAAGCAGCAGTAGAATCAGAGGATTGTTGTCGACTCAGAACGGCAGCTGGTTGAGCGAGATGGATATTGCTCGTTTCGATAATCCTCTGTCTCGAAGGGAAAGTTTCGTTCGAAGTAGTATGGGTATTATTTGTTTCGAGAACCTTG
The DNA here is from genome assembly GCA_009761265.1 of Halicephalobus sp. NKZ332. Lineage (NCBI taxonomy): Eukaryota > Metazoa > Nematoda > Chromadorea > Rhabditida > Panagrolaimidae > Halicephalobus > Halicephalobus sp. NKZ332. The sequence goes on from VOSG01000089.1 coordinate 91,689, forward strand.
TGTCTTGAAGGGAAAGTCTCATTGGAAGGAAGGATAGGGACGATGAAGGCCCTTTGGTGTTGAGGGAAACCATTTCCTCGGGGCTTGACAGGGGGCGTGGGGGTGAAGGCGCTGTTGGGGCTCGTCGGGAGAGGAGGTAGAGTCCTCGGGGGAGCGTACACTTTGGCGTTTTGTAGAGGAACAGGTGTTTCATATTTTGCGAACTGAGGAGGGGGTCGGGAAAGGGATCTGACGGGGGGTACAGGGGGTACCGGGACAGAGGGAGGGGGTTGGTGGAGAGCGGAGGAAGAGGCACTCAGGGCCCGAGGAGGGGTCGTCGAAGAAGGGTAGATCGATCGAGGAAGTGGTTTCGGCTAGAATTGATTTGTCATATTGTGAAATTTGAAAATAATTATTTTCATAGATTTTTCGAGAATGTTTAGGTATTTCCACAAGGCTCTAGAAAATTCCGAGAATTTCTACAGAAGTTTAATTAAATTAAAATACAAATTAAATTAATTAAACTTAAGAAATAACTTGATCAACCCAAATTTAGATCAATTAAAATCACCAAACAAATTTAAATTAAATTAAAATAACCTACCGGATGCAGTTTCTCGAGGGTAGCGAATTTCCTTGATGTCAGAGGGGGCGTTATTTGAGAAAAGGTCGAGGTATCCAGAAGCTTCCTCGTCGTTGCGGCCACAGAGACTCCAGCCAAAGCTTCTTCGTCCTTCTTATTGAAGCTGGAAGAGCATTTTTCTTCATTTTCGCTTCGAGACCCTGGGAGAGTGGGGTACTTTTCTTGGTTTTCGTTCTGGGACCTTGGAAGAACAGCATTCTTTTCTTCATTTCCGTTTCGGGAACCTGGAAGAGAGAGGTATTTCTTCTCGTTTTCGCTTCGAGATCTTGGAAGAAAAGAGCATTTTTTCTCATTTACACTCTGGGACCCTGAGAGAGTAGGGTACTTTTCCTCACTTTCGCTCCGAGACCTTGGAAAAATAGAGAATTTTCCTTGATTTTCGTTCCGGGATCCTGGGAGGACAGAATACTTTTCTTCGTTTTCGTTCCGGGACCCAGGAAGGATGGAGTATTTTTCTTCATTTTCATTCCGAGACCCAGGAAGGACGGCGTACATGGACCTCGGTCTTTGGTAGCTGTCCTCCTTCTTCCTCTGGATCCTAGTGTACTTATTGCTTCTCATCCCCGTCGTCGATTCTATTGTTTGTTGGAGAATTTTTGAATTTTCGTCTTTTTGAAAAAGTTCAGAAGCTTTTTCTTCATTTTTTTGATTTTGCACCATAGTGGAAGAATGAGGTACTCTATCCAAAGTCGAAGCTTTTTTTCTGTAAGCAGAGTAGGACATCGGCGAAGAAGACATGTTCAGCAACGGATCTGAGGAAATCGAAGTGTATCCAGAGTCGATGGAGACGCTCGAACGGTGGCTCATACAGGCACTCATAGGGCTCTCACACCTCAGAAGGCTGTTTTGGGGGTTCTGGTGGGAGCCCGGGAGCGTCGTGGATTCATAGTTCGGAGTCGGAAAAACCTGAATTTCAGTCTTGAAGTGTTTTCCAGTTTCTTTTTTTTTAATCTATTTTTTTATTAAAATATTTTTAATTTGTAATTTCGACTAATTTCTTAATTAAAATCTTTCACTTTTCTGCTTTAAATTATTTAAATTTTTATCGAAAATTGGATAACTTCGCAATTTCACACTTTCGTAAACATGAAATATTTCCTATCTTGCAAAACAAAGACTGATTATTCGAAAAGAGAAACGATTTTCGAAAAGAAAAGATTTGAGCAGATTCTCAGCAGGAGTCTTTCCGTATTCTTCTTCTTGATTCTCTTTGATTCTTTCTGATAAAGGATAATAAAACGGAGAATACCCTCAGGCGATTTTCCTGATTATCATTCTCGAGGAAAATTTTGAAAGAAATTTACGACCAAAACAATTTAAACCGAAAATTAATCAACCAAGGCGAGATTGATCTAGAGAAAATCGTGAACGAGTTTCGGAAAGTAATAAAATTAGAAATTTAAAAAATTTGAATTTAAAACTTTCGGAAAGTTATAAAATTTTAAAAGCTCGGATATGTGATCTTTGAAAAGTTAGAAAATTACGGAATTTGAATTTTGTAAAATAAAAAGACTTGGTACTTTGTTCTAAATTAATCATTAGTGACGTTTTCATCGAGACTCAATTTTGAAGGTGCAAATACAAAAATCAATTTTTAGTTTAAATACTGTAAAACTTTTAAATTTAAATACTAGAAAGTAAAATTTTATTTTTCTCGAAATGGTTTAGAAGAAATTACTTACTTCATTGTTCGTTGCTGGGCGATTGGAAGGAGAAGCGAAATCTGGATACTGAGCTTTCAGTTGCTGAAATCGAGAAAATGATCAAAATCAATGGATTCCAAACAACCTCCATCAGCTTGTTGTGTTTTTGCCTGAGGGAATCCAGCTGCAGGATTCCTTGTTGACAGGCCTCCATCCTTTGTCTGATCCTGGCATCGCCAATCCCGGCCAGGAGAGCCGGGGTCAATCCACATTCGGAGGGCATTACCAAATTCTCATCTTCTGGCTGATCAAATTCTGAAAAATCCCATCAAAAATCCATATTAAAAAAAACTATATTAGTGTACAATATTTAATCAAGCAAGATTCCAAAAAAATAATTTAAAAAAAAGTACTCAATTTCGTGATAAAGGGGAGACATAAATTATATTAATATTAGTATAGAAAAGTTTTATTAAATAAAATTCTAAAAATGGAAAATCAAATCTCGTAAAAATATGAGGGAAAAGTTACACTAATACAAAGAATAGAATTCAGAAATATTTTCAAAGTCTCAAAACTTTCAATTTTTTTGGAAAAACACCAAATTAAAGAAATTCATCAATTTACTTCAAAGAAACCACAAAACTGAAAAGTCTCAACAAAACTTTTCTTTTATTCACGAAGATGAAATTAAGAAATTATTTCGGACCACAAAAATAAAAGTAACAAAAAATTTGTTTTGACCAAGAAGATAAAATTAACAAAAAAGTCAATAAAGGGAGGTCTCGTGGATATCTCCAGGATGAATGAACGAATGTGGAACGAGAAAGATCGACCCAAATTCGAACGGGCGAAGGCCGGCGGGGGACCTCGTCGGAAAGGTCACTTCTCCCGAAATCCCTTCTGCTAACGAGTTATCTTTTTGTTTTTCTTTCGTGATTGATCCTTCATGTGACGTCGAAATGAGTGATTGATAAACATAGTACTTTTAATGTGGTTTCGGAATTCACGTATCTTTTGTCTTTAATTTTTAAGAATTGCTTGGATTTAAAAATTCTTCCGCGATTGATCCTTCACCTGACGTCAAAAGGAACTATTGATTGATATAGTATTCTTAATCTTGTTTCATAATTTCTCGAATATTTTATTTTTAAAGAATTTTAATTTTGCAAAATTGCTCATTTCGTAATTGGAGAAGATTGAAGTTGTTTTTGAACTTTCGGATTACGGTTCTGGGGCAGCCGGATAAGTCACCTCTTTGAAGCTTCATCTACAGTACCTTCTACCTACAGCATTTCTCATTCACAATATCATCATTGGAATCGATATATTGTATCCAGTTGACTGAATTTAGCAATTTATGTTGAAATAAAGGGCAAACATTATTCACATGGATTTCTAAAAATTGTGAAACCCTTTTGTTTTTACAGTTTCAATAATATTCAGAGAATTCTGAGTTATGGTAATGTAAAAAACTGACATGTTTACGACAAAATTCCAAAGGAAATTCCCACGTAATTTTTCGAATTTTTACAATCGAAATAAAGGTATGAAAGCACATATTTATTGATCTCAGAGCATAAAAACATAACTTCTGGACCATACTAATAAAAAATATTTCCAATAAAATTTAAAAAAATTGTCCCGATATTAATTTGCAGACTTTTCCAGTCGAAAATAAAAACAGTAATTTTTAAATTTAATTTTCAAATTATTGAGACAAAGTAATTTCGAAAAATCAAAGACGTGTTTTTTGTCCAAAGACCGTAACCAAGGAAATTTATGATGACGAAGTGCTTTTCTCAAAATGAGGTAAACCACATGTAATCCATCAGGGAGTCTGAGTTAAGTGACATCAGAGTCTGATAGGGCACTTTCGAATTTTATAGATCTTTAAAGTGGGTTATCGTAAATTCTGGTGGGGGGATTTTTTTTAGATTTTTAGATTTTCTCACCTTAAAAGAAATTAATGAGAAAAATAAACTAATGTATTTAACTAATTATTCGGAAGGATACAAAATTATTTGTTAAAAAATACTTAAATTTTTTTCTGTAGTAATTAACCAAGAAGAATTATTCTCAAGGTTTTAAATTTTCAGTATGAGGGAGTTCATAATTTTAAAATCTTCAATTCGAGAAATATGACGAAAGAATTTAATCAGTAGCTTAGTCAGACGTCTGAAATGATACAAAATAAATTATAATCCACTTCAAAAAGATGTTCCTATTAGAATTATCCTCCATATTAATTTATAAAAATTATTTCCGAATTTTTTCTATTTTTGGTACATAAAATTCAGACGTTCTATCAATTTTCCCATTTCCAACAGTCCGAGATACAAATTAAACATGAATTTTAAATAACCACCTGATAAAATACAAAAAATTACAACTTCTTTGAGAAAACTGCTTCGACTAGGGTTGTTTTCCTACATTTAATTAAAAATAAGGAAGAGCTCTTTCTTATTTTTTTCATGTATGAAATTTCATTTCCACTGAATTCCCCGACTTTGAAAGTTATAGAAATGGTTAACGATGGATTTTGGATAATTATCTGGTAAAATGCGAAAGAATTTGTAACTTTTCTTCGAAAATTAATCTCACCGAACTGTTCTTCTATACTAATTAGAAATACAGAGAAATTTTCTTTCTTTCAGGTCTTCGTGTATGAAAGTTTTGTTTTTTGATTTCTCATATATACAATTGATAATTTTATTACATTTCCTTGTTTTGGAAGGATTTAAAACAATAATCAAATATAGACTCAGGAAATTGATACAGAAAAATATAATATATCTCCATAGTTATTTATGGGAGGAAAATTCAATAAATCTAGTTTTTTGTTTGTCGCTATTTGACTTCAGAAGTAGTAATTATTTTCACACATTCTGATTCCCTGCCATTCTAAACCGCGAAATTTAAGAGTTATTTTCCGAATCTTTTCTAGACAGTTTTAATATATATTAAAGGTATTTAGTATTTTAAATAAATTTGTTGTTTTTATATTTCTAACATACTTACGATTTTGAAAATAAAACTATCGTACCGACCGGATGTTATGAAGTACAAATTCTTATTTTTAATTATCTCTTAATCGATATTACACGGATTAATGAGGAAAAAATAAGACCAGCCTCAATACTAAAAATTCGAAAATTAGAAAGTAAAATTACTTCTTATTTTCTGGTTTTTTTTGCTAATTTAAAGTACAAAATTATTTTTTAGGCTGTTTTTTTATCCAGAATAAGAACTTTCGAGAATTTAATCAGAGTTAATAAGAACAGGTTCAGAAATTTATAATCTCCTATTTTCTTAATCTTTGCAAATTAATACAAAGAATTTTTGAAAGAAATATATTTGTAATTATAGTAATTTTGTTTATAAAGAAAATTCCGGATTCTGGAAACTCTAAAATTTCGTGTCGAGATCATTTCATAGAAATTTACAATTTTATAAGAATCTATTTTTGGTATCAATACGTGAAACCTTGAGCTCCCATTTCTCAAAATTTTCTGGGAATTTTTACCTCAAACCACTTTCCTAACAGCTTTCATTCGAATCTAAATCAAAATTTTAACGTTTATTTTTCTACTTTTTAAATGGAATTTTGTTTTTTAATTGCCAATTTTGAACTTTTGATTTAATTCTTAAAGTTAATTTATTTTTTGAAATTCTCATATTTATATAGGTTTACAACAGACAGCTTTCAAAGAAATTTACTGGAGTTTTTATTGATGTAATTTACATTTTTCAGGTTCAGGTGAAAATTTGGTTTCTGGTCGTCGATTTTATTTTCTCTATTTTCTTCGGAAAATGAAAACGATGAATTCGAATTTTTCTGTTTTCATCGACGGAATCGGAAATGTTCCGATCTTTTTATTTTACATTTTTACAGTAATCGATATTTTACTTTGTTTGGCTGCTGTTGTTACTTCTTTGTTTATTTTCAAAGTGGTATATCAAACACCTATATTTCACCGTAATCTCATAATCTTCGCTTCGGGACTTTTCTTCGCTGCAATTTTTTCTGCATCTTTCCAGCTCATCATGGCTTTTTATGGATTTTTTGATCTCAATTTCCTGGCTTTTGACGGCATTTTTGTCAAAACTGGTCCCATGGCTACGGTAGAATGGCTGAGGGTAGCTTCTTGTGACATCTTTCTGGCGGATTTTTCAATTTTGATTATCGAAAGGACGATGGCAACGATTCTGTTAAAGTCCTACGAAAAAAGAACCAACGACAGGATATTGGTTGTTGCCATAGCTTTCGCCATTTTATACGGTATATGTATCTCCACCTCTGTCATGAAAGGTGAGTATCGAAGAACTATGATATTAAAAAAGAAGAATAAGCATTTTTATGAAAAATTCTTGAGAGGAAATTTTGGAGATTTTTCCTGAGATTGTATCATTATGGGAATTAATAGTGCACTTTTTTAAAATCAAATTACCTCAAAATAAAGGTTTTCGGAATTCTCACAATGTTCTAGAACATTTAAAAAATATAGTAAAATTCCAGTTTCTAAAAAAAGAAATCAATTTTAGATTACGCTCCTCTCTGGCAACTCTGTATCATCGTAGGAGCCCTCAGCTTATTTTCTACGGTAATCTTCTTCATTTCTTATTCCTGCAATCTTCGTCGTTATAAAAACTCGATGAAAGGAGACATGACTACTTATACTTTGAGCGAGAGGTACCAACTTTCGGAGAACATAAGGTCGATGAGGATACTGTATATCTGTATCCTCGTGATGTCTATCGGGAATGTTATCTGCATATCTGTCCTCTTGTTGAATTTGTTTATCGGATCTGGAGCGGAGTTTATTACGAGGAAAATTTTCAACATCCTCGTTCCAACTTATTTCATCACCATCAACTTCACAGCCATAGTCAACGTTCCTATATGGAAGAGGAATCTTAAAATGTGGGTTTTCGATTTTATGAAACACAATAATATACTGGTATACAAAATCGAATTTTTGTGAATGATAGTATTTGACATTTATAAAAAATCTTACAAAACTAGTTTTAATTTTTGACAAATACAGTAACTAAAGTGCTAATTAAAAATTATTTTTAAAAATTGCAATGATAGTGATTAATATGTACGTGTAAAACTTATATAAATAAGTAACCAGAATATTAATTTAAGTTTAGAGAATTACTCTTTGGACAGTCATATGCAGCAATAATTAATAAGTATAAAAAAAGCTTTGGAAAGTTAGTTTTTGAGCTTTCGTGGGTAGAGACAGCTAATGTCTTAATATAGAAACCTTTTACAATGTGTTTTCCGAACTTTATTGGAAGATAATAATCAATTTCCGAAAATAAATCTCAAAGATCTTTAAACATTGAAAACGAACTTGATCTTCGAAAGCACGACAATTACTCTCCTTGCGGCATTTGGCCCTCAATCCATCCTTTCTCACTAGAGATCTTTCTGCCCTTCTATAAATATGAGTCAGTGTAGAAAAAATATCCCTGGGGAGGAAATACCGTAGGGAGTAATTGTCCTATGGAGTATAATTTTTATGACTACCAGGAGGGATTTCAAATTGCTGTTTTTACTACTAGTTCTCGTACAGACAAATTTATTTCAAGAAAATCATGTTTTTATCGTATAATTATAGATTAGTCACGGTTTTGTTTAAAACATCACAAAAGAATTAGTTTTAAACAATTTTTAAAAACTTTATTATTACGTATGGATAAACTTCTCGAGATGACGAATTTGAGTTTCAGATTCCTCGCAAAAATCTTCTGTAGGGTCAGCAGAGTGGACAACTACACTTCGAGACCGAATTCCAAAAGACAACTGACGACGTTGAATGGTCGCGTGATGACCTTCAGTCACAAAGAAGAGGGAAATGTCTATTTCAAACAATATGAGAATTCCTGGAAATAAAATCTTTAATAAAGATTTAAATCATAATGGAGAAGGAAACATATTTTAGCAGCACAAAAACTCTGGGAAATAAGATAATTAATATATTTGAAATCGACTGTACACTCGAGTGTTTTTGTGGAAACACAACTTCAGAAAATTAAAAGTATAAAAGGAATAATATAAAAAAATACAGTAAAAGCAAGTAAGATAAAGTGTAATTTAAGAACACAGTAGGAGGAAATACTGGAAGATGAATATGGTAGGAAGTAAATGTAATCAAAAAATTACAAAAGATAGATGAAGAGTATGCTCTATCATGGCGACAAAGGATAACTGGATCTTCAAGTGCCAAATCTGCATGATAAAGATTATCTAATATTGTCTTTTTAAATTTTATGAATTTCTAAATATTTCTGTTATTCAATTTCCTCCATTTTCTCTATTTATGGAGAAATGAAAAACCAAAAATTTAAAAGCATAAATTTTAATCATAAAACAGGTGAAACTTCCCTGACATTTTCAATCAACAAAAATTTTTACGGAAAATGCTAAACATTGTGAAAGTGACTCTGAAAATTAATTTCTGAAATAAATAGAATTTTTAAATATTATTATTTATTAATCCATCTAGAAGTACTTGTCTAAATTAAGGAAACTTACTCTAGTTATCGTATACTGATATTACTAAGAGGGATAATTATTGTATAATAATTAATTATTGAAAGTCAATATTCCATATTTGTACTAGAAAAACATGTTTATTGTGAGATAAACCTACTGTAGAAGAAAGAACTCATTACAGTTACTTTATATCTATATCCCAATACATCCGTGCTTCTTCCAAGAAAACCTACTGTAGAAAGCATCTTATTTACCGGGTTCCAGAAAAAACTCAAGGACCATGTCGAACTCCACGGCAAATGTATCATCGACTAATTCGAAGTTGTTCGTCGAGGAAAGTAAAGCCACGAATTTAGACAAACTACTTCTTTACGGGATGAACACGGTGGAACTCATCCTGATCATTGCTGCTTTTTTGATGGCGTTCTTCATCCTGAAGATTTGTATGAAAATTCACGTTTTTCACAGAAATTTGATTATACTTTGTGCATATCTTTTTCTCGAATGTTTTTTCTGGTTAATTTCTCAACTTATTATAGCTGTTTATGGATTTTTCGATTTCAAAATCCTCGCTTTTCAAAAGATGCTCATCGATGAAGGCCCCTTGGTTTTTGTGGAGTGGATAAAGCTCTCTGCTGGGGGCTCTTTGATGGCGAACTTGTTTATCATGATTCTGGAAAGGACCGTGGCGACCATTCTTCTGAGGTCTTATGAAAAGAAAACTGGAGACAGATGGATGATGGTCTGCTTCTTTGTCATCCTTTTTTCCGGGATCGGTGCGGCTTTCATCGTCATCAATGGTAGTCAATTTCATTTTTAGCTAAAAAGTTCTTTCTAAGCAAATAATTTAAGAAATACTTAATTTTTAATTATATTTTTTTCATTTTTGATTATTTTAGAAATTTCTTTTTTATCAAATTGAAAGTTAACTTGTTCACTAATGAGTTCGTAAACTAATTTATTTTTATTAATTAAGCAATAATTTCGTTTTAATTTTTTAAAGTTAAAAATTGATTTCAGGAATGATAGACATGGCGGTCGTGGGGGTTTATGGAATCTTCTACACTTTGTTCCTTGTTTTTCTTTTCCTTTTCTCCTACCGTATAAACAAGATACAATACAGAGACTCCTATCGTAATTCTTTTTCTAACTACACTTTGAGCGAAAGATTCCAGTTGGCAGAGAACATCCGGTCAATGAATATCCTCAAAAAATCCGTCTATATCATGATGATTGGGAACATCCTCGTGATGGTTGCTTTTGGACTTTCTTTTTTCGAAATAATTTCTGGGTATTTTATGAGAAAATTTGTTTTTTGTGTAATTCCGATTTATGTCATTGTTTTTTCCGGGGTCTCAGCCACAGGAGCCCCTGCTTGGAAAAGAGAAGCTTCTAAGTAAGTTTTCTAATTTTTAATAAACAAAATTTTTAATCTTTTTAAATTAAATTCTTTTTAATTGGATAATTTTTATATTTCAGGATTTTGATCAATGTTATTGGAAAGTGCGAGAAGAAAAAGGTAAATTCAAACAAGTTCAAGAAATTACCTCAACTGACGACCTTGAATGGAAGAGTTATGGCGTTTGCACTCGAAGAAGAAGCTAATGTGTATTTTGAACAACTAGCCAAATCCTGGAAATGAT